>JAKSZT010054587.1:3169259-3223302 GCA_026826555.1 Tolypeutes matacus
GTCTACAGTGTGAACTGTGGTCTATGGTTGGTGGCAAGGCTCCAGGATGTGTAAGTTCATTGAGGTTGGTGGGCCACACTATGGGAGATGTTTGTGTTGGATGTGGTGGGAGGTGTGGGAGGTGGGCAGCATGGGAATCCCAGTGGGTTCCGTGTAATATTTTGGGTAATCTAAGCACCTCTTAAAATATATGTATATATATATAAAAAAAATAAAAATAAATTTCCCAAAAAAAAAAAAAAAAAAAAAAAGGAATGGAGAGAGTGAATTTAAGGAACTGCTCAGACCCCACTTTCCCTTCAACCCCCAGCTACATCTCTTCTTTCTTTAAGGTGCTGACCCAGTGCCCTCCTCGCCTATGGGAATGCAAGAATTCTTCATTCCCACCTGCTCCATGCAGCCTCCCCAGGCACAGCCCTTTCCACCATCCCCCATTCTAAAGTTATGTCCTTCCCCTTTGGATTCTGCTATCTCTGAGCACTTTTATTTGCCAGGTACTTAAAAAAATTTTTATTATGGAAAATGTTGAACATATACAAAAATAGAGAAAATATAATAATGAAAAAAAAAATGTTTCATTGTGAAAAATGTATTATTCTTTCCCTGGTGGTTAATGATCTGGCCAATCAGTCACAGAGTAATTAAGTTTTTCTCTAGAAATGCCTTCTCTGTTACCATTCAAAACATTAGAGCCTCAAAAAAGGAATACCAAAATAATCATGCTTAAAATTATGTGGTTTCTAAGGGGAAGACGATTCTCTGTTACATATGTTGAACTTTTTTCCTGGCATCATGCCAAAAAGCCTACCTTAGAAATTGATCCTGAGGGGTGAGTAAATGTTGCATTATCAGCAATCTTTCATATAAGAGGTCCAGTGGTATTATCAGGGTGAAAGACAAATGGATGCTCAGCTCTGCTTATATTCACAGTAGCTCCTTGAAATTCTTGTGAGACATAATTCTAGGCGAACTTTCCCTTTGATCAGGGACTGACCAAAATTTTACGTTGATCTATTTTACATCAAGATAAAACAAAAATGCATGCATGAAAATATAATATTAATTTAGTCAAAGGGAACAAATATTTTATTACAGGATTTTTGGCTCCTTCTATGGTTTACGTATTTTATTTGTGAGAAAAAATTGAGGGTGACAAATTTCTAGACAGATGCTCTTGGTAGAAACTTTTTCACCACCTTTTGTTTATGGTAACTATCATTCTCAAAATTAAAGGGTTTTACTGCAGAGCAAATAAAATGGACACATTACTAGAAGCACACACATACGCATATCATTTATGCTTTGCCTAAATAATGCCAGGATTTGTGTAAATGGGAATCTAGAATTGATGGAATCAGAGTCTACAAGCAATGCACATGTATTGAAAACATAATTTTGGAAGAAATCTGATACCTTCCAGAAATGAAAATTATGTGTGACCTATAATTTTAACTCATTCAAGCAAAGTACCCTAAGGTTGAAATTTATGATTTATTACTTGTGTTAAATAATAATGGATAAAAAAAAAATAAATGTCATTAAATCTTTAAAAAAATAATAATAATAATAATAATATACACTTCCAAATTTGGGATATTGGTGACTGTGAAGCTCTTCATTCTTCCTGGAACACTTTCTATACTAACATGATTTTGTAATAGCTGTTGTGGACAGTACAGACAGAGAAAGGATTTCTCTAACTATTGAAGAACTGGATAAAATGTTAGCACATGAGGACTTAAGAAAAGCTGGTAGCAGAAATCTTCCAGTTTTTTAAGCTAACTTCTATTAAACACCACCAGTGGCATATCCAGGCATGCTGTGCTCTTACCAGCTAGGGATTGTGACAAGGACTTGAATGGATGATGTCACGAGTTAAGATTAGATGATCTCTACTGATCTCTTCTCATAGACTTTGTATAAATAAAGTGCTGGACTTTACCTGAAACCTGCAAAAATTAATGGTTTAGGTACATTTATAATAAACTTATTTAATCATTTTCTATAAGAAGAAAAATTAAGACCACTCATTTGAAAACAAAGATGAAGTCTCAACTTCCAATTTGCTTTCTCATTAATTCCTTTCAAAGTAAGTTCTTAAAGTTTTGACTGACAATTTTCTCATAATGAACCCTCTCAGGACATTGTGTAGCCTGTGATAAATATAAAGGGGGAGGAAGACATTGCTAACATGTAGAACTTTACTATCAGTATAAGCCTCCCTAGTTGAATGCTCTCTTCTTGTTCTAAGCCAAAATACAAATGAGCACAGATACTCAATTTCCAGTATTTTAAAGTGTAATGTTACTTATGAAAAGTATTTTTGCATGTATTTTGTATATACCTCAAGTTCAAATTAATGGCTTTGATTTACATTCCAAAGAAAAGAAATGGGTAACACAAAAATTAGTAATATCCTTAGTTGTAACTATATGAGATAAGTACTGGCATTGGTGTTAAGTGCCATTTTGTACTTTTCCCCTTAGGCTTTCTGTATTGTACTAATCAACCCCTAAATCATTGAGCTGCTCTTAAAAAATAAGTAAGAAAAGAAGAAAGAAAAAGAAAAAAAAAAGCTTGACATTGTGTTAATATTTTTTTATTGGTCAAATCACATGGAAACATGCTGCAATGGAATGGAACATATATCAGATTCTTGGCTTAAATATTACTAATGGGTAGAATTGCACAGCAGATAATTATCAGATCATTCCTTGTTAGGTCCATATGCCATCTATATTAGTGAATAAATTGCTGATTCACAAATCAGTTGGTCATTAATTGTTATTTAAATTATAAAGGATTTTTTTCAACATTAATTGAAAACTGTTGTGTGAAATAAGTCTATTCAGAGAAGTAACAGAATTATATGTGTGCATTTAAAGTAATTTTTAAAAAAATACATTACTGTTTAATATTTGGGGGACAATTCGATAATTGTCATTCAGTTGCCTAAATCTAAAGAATTTATCTTTTTTATCTATATAAAATACATTAAACTGGCCATACACAACAGTAATTAAAAAACATAGAGAAATAAAATAAACTGTATGACATTACAAAGTCATATGTATGTGTGTATACATATGTATGTATAAACTATACATGCATATGTGTGAATATATGTACATGCACACACATTTTAAAGTTAAATAAGTGGTTCTAGAAAATCAGTTTACCACAAAGATTCCTGGGAAGATAATGCTTAAAAAAATAAGACCATGGTGGTGCTGATTCAAAATCAGACAATGATGAGATTCTTAATGAACTTAAAGGTTGGAGATAAGATATTCTTTCTTTCCAGGTTAGCCACTTCTCCCCACTTGTTTTCCTCTAATTTTTCTCCTGTTGATGTCCATATTAAACTTCCCTCTTCTCTTAAATGTGGCTGTTGTGTGAAGTGTCCAGAGTCCTTATGGATAAGGTCAAACCACAAACCCACAAGTCAGTGCAGCTTCTTTGGAGGTAATCACAGAGAAACAAAGACAAGCCATAGGTACACTGCTCCATCCCAGTGTACCTGGAAGTCTGGGGAAGGAGTCTTAATTCCTTCAGCAGCTGAAACACTCACTTTGGTCTTGAAGAGATACTTCACTTGCAGGTAATACTGCTGCCATTGGTGAGCTGATGCCTGATCCACCCGGCCTTATAGGACAGGAATGTGGTAGTGGCAGTCATTCCCAGTCAGCAGGCATATCTCCAGCCACTCCCTGAGAGGCTCCTTCTGATAGCAGACTTCAAAAGCACTGGGGTTGAACAGTCTGAACACTATCCAAGTATAAACATATAAATCTACTCTAATCTATGTGTCACCTATAGAATTCAGGTGGTTTATCACAAAGTTCAAGGGATCTGTTGATGTTTCTCTAGAAAACAGCAGTCAAAAAAGACTGAGGACAAACATTTTAGTCTTCATTTGTTCATACACTTCAACAACTTGATACAGCATGATGAATTTTAAAGCTTCATCAGATTTATATTCCACAATTGCAGGAAAAAAGAATATTGCACATACTGTCTCTCTTGTGATAATCTTTAATTCCACTACATTCAGTTCACTGCATTTTCAATAATTTCACATATTTGCATAGTTTTCAAACACATTTGAGCCTGTAATATTTCTCAGGACCAAAACTGTATGCTGGGAGTGGATGTGGCTCAAATGGTTGGGCGTCCGTCTGCCATATGGAGAGACCTGGGTTCGATCCCTGGGACCACCCGGTAAAATAAAAAATAAAAAAAAATAAAAAAAGACAAAACTGTATGCTGAATCCAATTACAAACTTAGTGAATACAGCAGTTTTTCAGGAAGCTAAATTATGTCTTTTCTTTCATCTAGGATGGAAAAGGGAGGCCCTGGCTGAATATCTGAAATAACACTGATCTCAGTGCATCATAGTTATTTCTTTTTACTTGTTGAACACATTTAATATGATGCCACCAGAACAATTCCTCATAAAGCTTTCCTTATCAGCTTGGCATCTCTCCTTTCCATTCTCTTGCACAGTAACTGAGTAAATCAATTTCTGCTTCCACACTGAGGTTCCTTTTGAATTTGCTATGCAGGTAACCAATCCACCACTTCAGCCACTGCCCTAAATACAAACACAGCCTTCTGAAGTAGCAGAGACAGGCACCAGAGATGGAACAGCCAACAACACGGGCCCCTTTGCACACTGATACTGATACAAAGTATCAAAGGCTTAGCTTGTAACTAATGTTCAGCAGTGAATTTTGTGATTTCCTGCTACAGAAGCATGAGGCCCCTTCTGCTCCCATATCTGCAGGGCACTCCTCCTTGCCATCATGCAGAGCACAGGTGTGGTGGGGGGAGCTGGAGCCTCAGCATTTGTGTCCAACAGGTATCATTGTCACCCCCAGGCCTGGCTCATGTCCCAGTGATAAGCGGGTGCAGGTGGGCATGGGTTTAAAGTAAACCTGAGATGAAAAGTGAAGCATATTTTCCAAGCAACAGCAATTTCTTATTTTAGGAAATGGGATAGTTTGAGATTTTTAAAATTTTATTAGTTGTCTGTATCTTCTACCACATGATTTCACTCTTTGGCAATTAGAAATTGCAAATGTTTTTAAAATGCTTTTAAGAATTTGGTGTAAAAATTGTTTGATATGATGTATCTTTTACTAAGAAGTAACTTGGCCCATCTTGCATTTTTTACTAAGGGTCTTTTATTCAGTATCTGAAAGTTGAAGTTATTTCTGCCATAAATTTATCAAAAAAAATTTATCAAAAAAAGTGTTGAAACATATTCTGCATTCTCTTATTTGCATATCTTTTTGGCCTGAAAATCTAAAGGCTAATTCAAACTGATATGTTTTAGAAGATTCAAGAAGAAAATAACTACTTTTCATACGAGCCTTTGGATTTCCTGGATATTTTAGTGAGAAATAATATAACTTACATCAGCATTGACAAAATGTTGGAAGTTCATTTCAATAAAATATAATATAACATCTAAAAAAAGTGAACACTACCTATATGTAATATATAAATATTATAATAAAATGAAGATCTGCATACCCAGCACACATGAGAGCAGTTAGGTTAGTAGTACTGGTTCCAGTGCCTCTCCCTGATTGCATTTCCCCCCACCTCCACCACACATGCATTCCATTCTGAATTTTGTATTATTCCATTATTTCACTATGTAGTTTTACCACATAGCTGGGTAACCCTATGTCAGATATACTTTTGTTTTGCTATTTCCAACTTTATATGAAAAGAATCATAGTAAATGTATTCTGTGACTTGCTTCTTTGGTTCAACATGATGTTTTAAGATTCATACACCTTGATGTATATAACTGGGTTCATTTTTATTACTATATAATGTTGCATTGTATGGATATAATGTCTCAAATTTATCCATTCAAAGTTGATGGACATTTGGGAAATAACAGTTTTTAATACAAATATTTCTACTATAAATATTCTAGCATTCATGTAAGAATACCAAGTCTCCAGGGCACACAGCCAGGATGAAAATTGCTGGGTCTAGAGTAATGCCAAACAAAGGGGTGGTACCAATTTACACTCCCTGTTCACAATATCAACAACCCTTGCTATCCTCCAACTTATTAATTTTTAGCTAATTTCATGGTTGAGAAATGGTGTTTCATTGTGGTTTTAGTCTGTATTTCTCTATTACTGGCTAACCAGGATGAGTATATTTTCACATGTTTATGGGCTATTCTTATTTAATATAATGTGAAATACCTTGTTCAAGTCTTTTACCCATTTTTCTGTGTTTTTGGGGTTTTTATGTGTGTAATTCTATTTTTAATTTTTAGGTGTATTTTATACATTCTGTATGCTAATCCTCTGTCAGTTTTATGTGTTGCAAATAATTTCTCCAAGTTTGGGGCTTGCATTTTCCTCCCTCCTTTTGGTATATTTTGAGGAACAGAAATTCTTAGTCATATTTATCAATCTTTTCCTTTTTCAATTTTGTTTGGGAATCATTCTCTATGCCCACATTATAAATATATTTTTCTATGTTATCACTCTAAAAGAAAAAAACAAAAACAGAACAAAACCAAAAAAAAAGTGATACCACAGGAATTGTGGGACGATGGCATCAGACTAACAGGCAGAGCTCAAAGCTCTCACAAAAAAATGGAGATAGATCCAAATGATGTCCAAGGGGCCTGGTTTAGGGTAGCAGACCGGGACAGTGCAACACAACCCCCAAGAGGGTGAGGGAAAGAGAGGTAAAGAGGCTGAAGGAACAAATGTGAGTTACCAAGCCCCCACAGTCTCCAGGAAGGGCTCCCCTCCCCCACCCCAAAGATATTAAGCTGAGGTAAAACCCCTAACTCAATGCAACCAAATGAAAGGGGATCAGACATCCATGGAGAGGGAGTCAGGATACTTTTCAGCAGTGAATTTGGCCAGCAGAGCCAGCTTTGAATCTCAACTCTGGAGATTCAACACAGGAACCCAGGAAAGCCAAGACTAAAAAACCTCTGTGGAAAGGTACACACCATCTGTTGGTTAGTCTGGAAATTGCATGGACAAACTTTTCTCATGTCTCTTGGTATCCAACCCCTGAGAGAAGTTCTGCACCTCACTAGTGAGTCCCTGACCTGACTTTGATAACTTAAGCTGGGCAATTTCAAAGACTTAGAATAAGTTGAACTAAATATCAAAGAGCTGTGAAAAAAATAGGCAAGACAGAGAAATTGGCCATCAGAGTAAATTCAACAAAACATTCAGATGCTTAGACATCAGCAACAAATTACAAACCATACTAGGAATAGGAAGAGAAGGCCCAGCCAAAAGAGGTAGCCAAATATCCTGAAAAGATACAAGATTTAATATAATTAATCAGTAATAATCATACAACTCTCCTAAATCATGTAAAAGGATTTAAAGAAAATATGACTAAAGAAATAAAGAATATTAAGAAGAAACTGGTTGAGCCTAAAGAACAATTTGAAAGACTGCAACAAAACATAACAGACCTTATGGGAATGAAAGACATGATGAATGAGATTAAAAAATACATTAGAAGTACATAAGATCATATGTGAATTGCTCAAAGACAGAAATAATGATTACAAAGACAGAACATCTGAACAGGAAAAGACAGGTGAACAGAAAGAGAAGCTAATGGAAAAAATGGAACACGGTCTCAGGATACTGAATGACAATGTGAAATGCACAAACACTGCATTATCTGTGTCATAGAAGGAGAAGAGAATGGAAAAGGGGCAGAGAGAATATTTGAGGAAATAATGACTTAAAAGTTACCAAACCTTATGAAAGGCATAAATATCAATATCCAAGAAGGACAATGCACCTCAAACAGAATAATCCTGAATAGACCTACCCCAAGACACCTACTATTCAGAATGACAAAAATCAGAGGTAAAGAGTGGATTCTGAAAGCAGCAAGAAAAAAGAAAAGCAAAACATACAAGGGAAACTTGATAAGATTAAGTACTGGCCTCTCATCAAAAACTATGAATGAAAGAAGAAAATGGTATCATGAATTTAAGGTACTGAAAGAGAAAAACTAACTGCCAATAAATCTGAATCTTACAAAACTGTCCTTCAGAAATGAAGGGAAGTTGAAAGTCATCACAGACAACCAAAAACTAATAGGATAGGTTACCAAAAAACCAGCATTACAAGAGAAACTAAAGGGAGTGCTGCAACCTGAAAGGAAAAAAGTGAGAGATTTGGAGAAGAGTTTAGAAATGAAGATTGCTATAAAAAGGTAAACTAAAGGATAAGAAGACAGACAATAGAATGATATGATAACAGAGTCAAAGGACCAAATGGATGAAGTAAATAATGCCTTTACAGTAATAACATTGAATGTTAATGGCTTGAACTCTTCAATCAAAAGACCTAGACTGATTGAATGGACAAAAAATATATATATATATATGAGCTATCTATATACTGTCTACAAGAGACCCAACCCAGGTTAAAAGTGAAAGGTTAGAAAAAGGTATTCCATGCAAATAGTAACCAATAAAGAGCTAGAGTAGTGATTCTAAAATTAGACAAAATAGATTTCAAATGCAAAACTACTATAATGGATGAAGAAGATAATTATATATTAATAAAAGGGGCAATTCACTAAGACAAGCATGATAGCATGCAGTCCCATCTCCTCTTAGAGTGGCTTGTCCCTCTGTGAAATATGATTTCTTAGATTATTACAACCTCATCTTTCTGGTAGGCTCAAATGAATACCAAGTTTTGCTTCCTTATTTCCTCTCCCTGGTTACCCAACCAAAGCCAAAATTCTTTAATGTGATCTTTCTAAAACCCTCTTAATTAGAAACTCCATGTTTTCACATGGCATGTGCTCTTCCTCACTGCAATAATAAATAATATAAAGTCATTCACCACAGCTGTCCCTGAGTCTTTGGCTAAAGAGCATTGTCAATTATGAGCATTGACAATTGAGAGGATAAACATTATTGGATACATGAGAAATTGCCCATGAGGATGGAATCTATAAGGTACTGTCTAATTAATTGCTAGAAATATAACTTTTAAAAAGCACATACACAACATAAGAGAAAAATATTCTATCAACAGGACATTCAATATGTTTAATAAAGATGAGGAAGTAATCATGAACTTGATGATAAGCCAATAGGAAATAACAAACAGAAAGACAAAATGTTATAGAAAAAAATGAAACATTGGGGAAGAACTATCTGAGAACTGAGGTACAATATCACACTGTTTCCACATACATATATTTAGTGAACTATAAAAGAATAGAAAGGGGGTGCATCAGAAGAAATATTTAAGAAGATAATGACCATAACATTTCTGAATATAAGGAAAGACATTAAACCTCAGGACTATGATTGTTAAAAATGCCTAGGAAGGTGAAAATAAATAGCAAATCAACCGTCAAATGAAACACATATCGACTCTTTGATCTCCCAACTCAAAAACAAAGAAAAGTAGAAAATGATGATCAAAGTCAGAGGATTGTACATAGCACATTCTGAAAACAACCCATGAGAATTAGACATCAAAACAGATCTAAGCCAGAACAAAATGGAGAGTCATGTTTCAAATACTGAAAGATAACTGTCATTAATATTCAATACTAATTTAAATATCTTTGAAATCTAAAAACAAAATTAAATATTTTCCAGGAACATTAAAATACACACAGAAAAATATATATTCAGCAGATTTATGCTTCAATTTTCCAGGCATAAAGAGAATGAATACAGAAGGAAGCTTGGGTCTACTCAAAGAAATAAAAACATATATAAAACTAAAATTAACTATATCAAATACTGTATTTTTTTTAAATTTAATTGATTTAAAATAATTGTCTACAGGAAAATTACATTGGTTCATTTGAGGCTTGAGTCACATATAAAGTTAAAATTTACCACAAAAACATAACAAAGAATGGGAAAGATGAACTGCATCTCTACTACTCCAAGGTTAATCATTCCTAAGGCAACCACTGTGAAAAAAGATGACATAATTGACAATGTAAGGAATCAAGAAGGGATAACACGGTAGACCCCACAAATATTAAAAGGAGAGTAATAAAATTTTGTAAATATCCTATTGCTGCTAAATTTCATTAATTAGATGAAATATACAATTTTTAAAGATGTTCACACCAGAAACATAAGTTATTTGAAAAGGTCTATACCTATTCAAGAAATTGAATTATTCCTAAAATACAATCTACATGGAAAAAATATTTTTTCTCAATGTGAAAAACTCATTTCCCTCAGACTGTGGAATGTTGACAGAGTGCTAGGTGAAATCTCTACATAAATGGAGAAGAGGACAACATCCTGTTAAATGGTATAGCAACAACACAGATAAACCTGGGGACAAGGACTAACTCATTGAAATGAGCTACCCCAAACCCTAGCAAGCAAAAGTCTGCATTGTTACATCTAAGGATGATACTTTCCCCATTTTTGAGCCACTCTGTTTCTGAAACACTTTCTTTTCTTAATATTTATTTTTATTTTATTTTGCAAAGAAGATTTAGGTTACATAAATGTTACATTGAAAATTTTAGGGATTCCCATATACCCCACCCCTTCCTCTCCCCCACTTCCCCATATTAACATCTTTCATTAGTGTGGTACATTTGTTACAATTGATAAACACATATTGAAGCATTGCTACTAACCATGGTCTATAGTTTACATTATTGTTTATAATTCGTACTTCACAATTTTATAGGTTTTGACAAAATGTATAATGGCCTGTATCCATTATTGCAATATCATGCAGAACAATTCAAATGCCCCCCAACTGCCCCATGTTACACTTATTCTTCCCTCTCCCTCCCCTCAGAACTTATGGTGGCCACTGCCTTTATAACAATGCTGAAAACCTTTCTTACACCAGGACAGCCTGTACCTGACTAATATGGGTTCTGTCCCTGTCCATATCAAATCACCTGATAGATCTTTCTTTCCTTTACAAAGTTCCTTTTTTCTGTAAATAGGATGATACATGTATGTTTGAAAAGATTTAGTTGGTATTTCCAACATCATACTATCTTTTCTCAGCTTCTGTACAGAATGTCTGTCAGCAATATACACCTGTAACAAATATGTTATTTTTGTTAATATTTTGAAAAATATAATAAAGAAATGGATTATATTTCAACTCTGACAAGAGTATTATACTTTTGTAGAAAAATAGTCATACCATAGAATGGTGATGAAGAACATGAACTCTAGTCAGTCTATCTGGGTTCAAATGTGAGATTATCCTTTAACCTATTGACTAACCATGATCAGGTTCTTCATCTCTCTGTGCCCCAGTTCTATGCTCTGTAAAATTCAGCCATTCAAGCACATGTACTGGGGCATTCTTCTAGGTCATGGGGATATAGGAATGAACCAAATTGGCAATAATCTTGTTCTCAGAGAGCTCTCATAGTGGAGGAAAGCAGAGAGGAAACAAAGGGCACAAGCAAAATATAAAATATTATTTGGGTGTACTGTTATGAAAAACAAATTCATTAAGTATGATGGAAGGATCAGATGTGATTTTAAATAGCGTGGTGAGGCATGGTCTTATGAGGAAAAGAATAAGAAAAAAATCCATTATCTGGGCAAAGCAAATTTCAGGAAGATTGAAAAATGGAAAATGCCTGGCTATCATCAGGGCTAATGAGCAGAGGGAAGGAGAAATGAGGAGGCCAGTGTGGCCACACCAAAGAGAGCATGACAGACACAAAGATGAAGGACACATTCAGGAAACTGAGGAGTAGGGGCAAGATCTGGTTGGCTCTGAAGGTTTTTATAATATTTTGATTTTTAACCATTTTGGAAGTCATGTAGGCTTTATGAAGCAAAGTGACATGATCCAAATTACATTTAAGAGTAAGTATAGCCATACATTCAGATTAGATTCAGGAGGGATAAGGCAGAAAACAGGGAGGTAATCTAGCAGGTTTCAACTATGATTTAAAGATGCAGTTGATGGGTCATTTGGCCAGGGCATTAGCAGAGGAGGTGTTGAGAAATAGGCACACCCCAAATATATTCTGTACAGAGAAGCAGTATGATATAGTGATGGACTGGTTGTGAGGTATGTGACATAGAAAAAATTAGAGGGTTATTCTTAAGAGTTTCCTGAACATGTAGGAGGATGGCTTTCCATTTTCCTGAACAAGTAGGGGGAGATTTTTCAAGAACCTACCTGAGAGTTATCTTGAGAAGGTAATCCACATTAATTATATACCTAAAGTCCTTTGACTAATAGTATAGCACTCAGTAGGTACTCAGTAAATAAAACCAAATTTTTACATTATATAATATCAATTATTTGCAAATAAAAACTAATGTTCATATTTTGTCATGCTCTACTCCATACTCATTTTATTTAACATTATTTGAGTCCAAATTTTACAATACATATAATTTTGACATACCACCATGAATGAGATTAGTCTTAAAAAATACCCCAGACCAAATCTTACATAAAATATATGCAATGAAACACATAGGGAAAACAAGTACCTGCAAATGGTCTAGTGTTTTCATATTTTCCAAAGTTTATATTACATCTATTTAATAACAACATAAACGCTATCTAAAATATGAAAGGCTAGGATATTCTGTATTTAATTAAGACTTAAGGACTCGCGTCCGGAGGGCGGCCAGGGGAGACAGGTCGGCTAGGAGCCCCCAGGGCGGGCGCAGCCAAAGAGCGCGCGCTGGGGAGGGGCCGGCTGCCACAGGATCCTGAGCGTCCTGGGGCTGCCAAGGCCCGGAGCTGCACCTACCGCTTCCATGCCATCCGGCCCTCGCTCCGGGAATAGTGGTGGTCGTCTGCGAAGTGCGGTGGAGCGTGGGCCCGCGCAGCCTCTGTGGGTTCGTAGAAGCTCTTTGCCCCGGCAGCAGGTGAAGGTCAAGCGCCGGGCGTGAAGTGGGAGCCCGAGGATGTGGCCGCGGTTGTTCCCAAGGTCTCGGGGCTGGAGTGGAGCCTCGAGCTGAGCACCCAGGCGCCCTTTCTGCTGGCCCTGCCCCAGGCCCCTTGGCCAGCCCCGTAGCCAACACCACCGCGCTGCCACGCCCTCCTTGGACCCCTCGCCAGGCGCCCAGGCCAGACCCCTGGTGAAGAAGAAAGCCTCCGTCCTGCCCCGTGCCACCCGGCAGCCTATGCCCGCGCTCCCCCAACCCAGGGACCCGCTCGCAATCCACGTGCCTCTCTCCCTGGGTGCCTTCGCTGGCTACGGCCAGTTCACGCACAACAGTCTGCACGGCCTCAGTAGGCGCAGCAGCGCCGGCCTCCGGTCTCCAGCCTCTATCTCGCACTTTGCGCTCCGGTCCCTGGTCCAGCACCAGCATCACACCGTGGCCATATTCGCCATCACCTGCTCCCCTCGCTGCCCCCTGCCCCTGTGCTCCCCGCCAACATCCCGCTCATCCCAGGGCACCCAGCCAATGCCAGCCTGTTGGTCTCGTTCCACCAACCAGTTACTTATTGCCAGCCTCCCTCAGGGATTCTGATTGATCAGGAGCTGCTCCGGCAAGAGCTGAGCAGCATTTTCTGGTCCAGAGTGGGGAGCAGCTGGCGACCTCGCTGGGCCCCGCTCTCCTGCGGGTGGAGTTCCACCAGCACCAGCACACCCACCAGCACACACACCAACACACATTCGCCCCCTTCCCCGTTGGGCTGCCCCCAACGCCGCTCCAGCCACCGGCCGCACCCCCGCCGTGTGACAAGTATGTTCCCATGCAGCCCCTACTTCCGACATTCCAACTTCTTGCTGCCCTACCTTCCCGCATTCCCAGGGATGGCCAGCCTGCTCCCACACCCAGGCCCCTTCAGGTCCAGCCCAAGATGTCAAACACAATCCAGTTGATGGACTGCCTGATGCCTTTCACACTCATTTCCAGAAAGCCCCCGGGGTGCCAGACCCACACCGGACAGCAACCAGGAAACCAGGAAAGTGGCGTGCGGTCCATGTGCAGTTAGCTTGGCAGATCCACCACTGCCAGCAGAAGGTCAAGTGGCAGCTGGACCCCCACAAGCTAGAGGTGGGCACAAAGCTGGACCTGTTCAGCTGGCCCCCCTCCCCGGGCGTGTTTGCTGGGTTCCACTGCCCACAGGATCTCGCCCGGCCCCTCTTCACCAGAACAGGTGTCAACCACCCATTCGGACCCTCAGCCATCACAGCAACTTTCTACCCACCAGCCACCTGGCAGACCCTTTGGGCAGGTTGAGTATCTTTGGGGGTCTCAGGAACCTGGGGAGCAACACCTTAGGAGGCCGGGTATGCGTCTTCACCCACAAGGAGCAGCCTTGCTGCACGGCCTGTCAGGCCCCCACGAAACCTAGAACTGGTTCCACCAGGCTCCACCCCCCTTTCCCAGCCACCGCAGAGGCCCATGCCCAAGGACAGAACACGTCTCTGCTCTGACCAACCATGACAGGAGCCGGACAAGGGCAAGGAGGAGCGAGAGCAGGACGTCCTGGAGAAGCCGCGCCTAAGGAGTGGGGCCTTGCAAGGGTCCGCTCTCGCCGTCGGCCACCCGGTCAGCAACCTCCTGTTCCGCGGCGGTCACAGGGAGCCGCCAGCCGCCAAGCCACGCGTCAAGGACAGCCGCTCCCCGGGCCAAGGAGGCCGGGAATCAGCGGCCGCAGGAGGAGGTGCCAAGGCAGCGCGGGGGTACGCCTGCGTCTGCTGGGTCCAGAGCCCGTGCGCCGGCCGCTCCAGGGCGCCCAGAAGATCAAAGAGGAGCCCAGGAGACCCGGAGCCCACGCTGCCGGGGGGTGGGGCGGGGCCCGAAGCGGCATCTCGGCCCAGGGCCATCCGCAGGCCGCGAGCGCCCGGACGCGCTGCCGGGCTTCTCACGGGAGACCCCGCGCTCCGCCCCGCTATGCCCCCCACCCCTCGAGGCCCCCAAGCGCGCCTACAGAGACAGCTAGCCGCTCGAGCTTGGTCCCGATCCGCGGCAGAAGGCGCGTGGAGTCGAGCTGAAAAGTGCCCCGCCCCCGGGCCAGGACCCCGCCCTGCAGGGTGCCCTTCCCACGTCTCCGGCCAGCGGCCGCCACTCTGCCCCCGGGGCTGCTGGCCGGGATCCCGCCCCGTCCCCTCTCGGCGCGCAGCCCCGGCTGGTGACTGCGGGTGGGTCACCCCACGTAGGGCCCGCGCAGGACTCGCCCCTCGGGTCTGAGGCACTCGAGGCCTGTCCGGCATGCAGTCCCCCGGAGGTGGAGGCGCGGTAGGCCCTGGACACCGGACGCGGGCTGGAAGCCCAGTACAGACCCTCTGACAAATGCACTGCTTTTTTTTTGTTTTGTTTTGTTTTTATTGGGGTAAAAATCAAAATTTTCACAATACATACCAACATTTGCAAAGTGATATATATAAATATATATGCATATACGTGCATTTGCTTACAAAAATGTTATTTATATATATATATATAAATATATTTTAAGAGGTGCTTAGATTACCCAAAATATTACATGGAACCCACTGGGAATCCCATGTTGCCCACCTCCCACACCTCCCACCACATCCCACACAAACATCTCCCACAAGTGTGGCCCACCACCCTCAATGGACTTACACATCCTGGGGCCTTGCCACCAACCATAGACCACAGTTCACTGCTTTTTGAAATGTAAGTTTGTAGAACCTAAACACACCTCCACAATCCTGGGGACGTTTCCCCAGGTGCACGGGGAATTGGGCAGACAGCTTTTCTGGAGGCGATCTGTTTTCTGAGTGAAAGAAGAGGTGGTTGGGGGGAAAAAAACTCAAGTTTGTACATTGTTTTCCAAAAGGTGATATGCATTTTTAATAGATTTTTATTATTTTTTATTTTGTTATCTTTAGATATTTTAAAGAAACAACCAAAAATAAAAAATAAAAAAGAAGATTTTGCTTTTTGGTCCTTAGATGAATTTGCAATTGAAGGCCTCAGATCCTCTCAAAGAGCCCCAGGGTTTCTTTGTCTTGTTTATGGAGGAAAAAGAAGTCACTTTATCCAGCGCACTGTGAGGCTCCACTCAGGCCCCCCAGCGACCTTGGTACTTGGAACCGAAGTTAAAGATATATATAGAAATTATTAATAATAATAATGTACAAAGCTTTAGGTTTTGCTTTATTCTATTATGTAGAAATGTAAGAAATTTTTTGGTTTGTTTTTAAAACCAGCAACAATGGAAACAAGTGTAAATAGTCTATTAATATAAACACGGTGTTAAATTCCTAATCCTGGGTAGATTTTATAAAAATGGTTTCTAGACATCTCTCTGATTATTTGTTTAACATGGTCACAAAAAAATCACTTGCTGTCCATTGGAAAAAATCAAAACTTTAACTGCAGCAACTCTACTTCAACTATGGAAGCACCCAGAGGCCTCGGGGTGCTCTGGCTCCAGGAGCAGCCCCCAGTCACAACAATGCACATGGGGTCAGAGTTTAGGGCGGCAGCAAGGACAGTTTCTGTTGGCCCTTCTGCCAATCCTGCAGTGTTCTTGGGATCTGTATGCCAGAGAAGTAGAATCTTAGACCAGAGTCTAACTGTAGAGTACAAAAAAAAAAAAAAAAAAAAAAAAAAAAAAATTCATTTTATTTATTTTCTCTCCTGTGTGAAGGCATCAACAGGTGTTTGTTCAGTGTTGTTCCTAGAGAACCCGGCTTGATTTCTTTTTGGTTTCGGATTTCTTTTCAAAGCCACCAGGCATCCCCACCTCCAGTTGTAAGTTCTCCTTTTTCTTTCTGGGCGTTCACAGTTCCAGTCCCTGCTGGGCTCCAGGGCTCCCTTGAGCAAGCCCTTTGCAGCAGTTTGTTTTGTTTATTTCTGTACTATTCACCCATTTTGCATTGTGGACTCTGGTGACTTTAAATGTTCTGTTCCCATGTCAATCAGAGAAGATAAATACAACCTTGATTTTGGTTGGGAAAAAAAAAGACTTAAGCATACCCTGAACTTATTACTGTCTAAACAATTACAGAATCTGTTGGCCATCATTGTCAATGTCAACAAACAGGATGCATTTTCTAAATAATAGCAATGTACAGAAATGAAAGCAAGGCCATCTTTGTCATTAAAATAACCAGAATAGTAAAGACGTTATAAATATAAGAAATACACAGTACATGTACAAGATGAGAGATTAATAAAAATTTATATTATTAAAAATAAATACTTATACAGGATATCTGTCATTTCAAGCAAAAGAGGAATAGAATCAATATAGAAATGAGTTCAGAGAAAAAATAAGTCATAATACAATATATGGCTATTATATAAGTTAAAATGTGCCTAACAGCTCAAGATTTAAAGGAAATTAATGCAAAATTTAATTATTTGAAAAAAAAATAGTGAACAGTGATTAACTGGTGGAAAGATTGTTAAACATTTAACCATAAAATAAAGGTTGAACATTATCTTAACTATTCAAAAAAATTTTTGGAAAATAACCAGATATAATTCTACAAATAAAATCTTAATATTAAGCTAAAAGAATACAAATAACTTGAATACAAAATGTATAAAATAAATACTGTAAAAGTTTAAAAATCAAATAACTGGAAAATAAAGAAAACACAATTTCTTTAACATATATATTGAATAAAAAAGAAAATTAAAACTACTATTCCAGATACAATAGAGGAGTTTTTTAAAGGAAATTTTGTCAAACGATCTGAATAAAATTTGTGAGATGACAAAAAACTTTGGATTCATTATCCATTCTTAGGTTTTACATTACTAATTTATTTCTAAACACTATAATAAACTTGTAGAAATCAGAAGAAATGAAATATTTTTTAAATCATACTGAAATTAAACAAAGAAATACTAATTTCTGAATTTTGTTGACACATCACAGAATGGTAGGATTTTCAAATGATTAACAGGTAGAAACAAAAGAAATATTACTGAATGCTTATATTTAACCACATGTATTTACAAAAGTTCAAGTGTTAAAGCATTGCAAGATATGATTCTTGATTTCACTTATGTACCATGAAAATATTCATTTCACAAATTTAAATAACAATGATTTACCAAATATTTTAGGGATGAATGGGAATCAAAAGTTGCAAATGCCGAAAAGAAAGTAAAATTTTGTGTAAATATATTATATATACATACACATATGTAACATTATTCTAGAAGACCATGAATAAAACTACCAGAAATGGTTGGAATATTTCTATGTTCTTTAATATTTTCCAAATTTTCTCCAAAATTTTCACACATACATTTTTCTATAACTTAATTCTATCAAAATATTTTATTTTGCTCTAAAACCAAATATTAAAGATCTGTTCTGTCTTTTAATCTGTTTGCTTGTTTATGAATAAGATAAGCAAACAGTATTCATAAAATACTAGTTAATATCATTATTAAAAAAGGCATTGGATATTCCAAATTTTGCAAGAATTTAAGTATTCTGATGATAGTGGCCAAAATTTATTAGTACTGGGTAAAATTTTTAAATTCAACATCTAATTTAATCTTTATGTTATCTCTATGGATTTAAAGTTATCTAGAGGTATTTACAAGTGAATTTATTTAGAAAAACATACACTTTAACCACAGGTTTAACACATACTTCTTGGCTTCCAATTGTTTTATTAATTTCTAAAAATGTATTAGAAATGTTCCAGAGTATATGTGGTCAAGTAGAAGATGATTCAACAGAAATGCAAACTAACTAAAGGACACTACTGTATTTAAACAGGACCAAGTAAATAACCAAATAGGAAAGAAAGAAAAAATGAGCTCAGATACTCAGCATCATTGTCATTTCATATACCTGGAGCCCTCTCTCCAATGAGAGCACTTTTTACCTCTTTGTTCCTAAGTCTTTTAATGAGAAGGTTAGCATAAAAAACAAAGGCCATTTGATCCATTCCCAAGGAATAGGATTTCTTTGGTTTTAAATAAGTAAAAATCTTGGTGCCATAAAAATGGTGACTCTGAGGAGGTGGGAGGCACAAGTATAGAAGGCTTTGTGCTTCCTGAATTAGAATCAATTTTCAGGATAGCAGACTGAGCCTGTAGGACACAGAGATTGTGATAATGGAAACTATTACTTTTGAGCCAGTGGGAATGATTATCATGATTTCAGTGTCAAGGATATCAGTGCAGGACAGTGCTAAAATTGGTGTTAAGCCACAGAAAAAGTGATAGATTACATTGCATTTGCAGAAAAGCAAACTGTTCATGCAAAGAACATTGAAAAAAGAGTCAATAAAGTCAGCCAAGTAGGACCCAGTAATGAGGGTGCAGAACAATCTCATCTACACAAGTAATGGGTAGTGAAGAGGATTGCAGATATCTATATAACTGTCATTGGTCATTGAAGAGAGGAGGAAAAATTCATTGGCAACAAAGAAAAAAAGACATATATGTGAAGCAGCTCATGAAACAAATAAACTTGTTGGATGTCATAAAGTTCTCTTAGGTTTTAGATGTGAGACTGAGTCAGGCTAATTAGGGAATAAGTAGATGAATCTGGAACCTGGCAGAAAAACTGTCACCATTAAACATGTGGCCATTAATACCCCACAAGATGGTTACCAGAAGACCTTTGCCAGAACTCCCTTTCAGAATGAGATTTCCTCTGGAAGCCAGTACAAACCCCAGCTATTCTCCAGGGCCTTATCATTGGACCCTCCCAGGTGACTGATGGGTGGGATAACCAATCAAAACAGCAAACAGCTGGGACTCCTCCCCATTATTAGCAAAGGGGCAGAATAATTAATGGTTTAAAAAGCTAGCACCAAAGCAGAACTGCCCCTGTTCTTGTCTTTGCCCCCTTCTCTTGCCTTCTTCCCCCTGCCTGGAACACCATGTAAGTAAAACCTGGGCATTTGTAATCTGTAATGGGGAATTTTAGACTGTAAATCAGTCCTCTTTGCCACTTTTCAGACCCTTTCCCTCTAACTGTGACCCTTAATCTGTTATTTTCTCCCATTTCTCTTCCCTTCCTTCCTTAAAAATCACTGGCCTAACTAACCTGGCTTGTTCTTGTTACTTTCTAGTAGCTTAGCCAAGAACCTAGAGAACACCTGGCAATAAGACCATTGAGTAACAAAGGCCAAGGTATGACTGAGGAAAAAGTACATTGGAGTGTGAAGCTAGAGATCCATGAAAATTATCAATATCATGCCTTCATTCCCAGAGATAGAAATCAGCTATATCAGGAGAAATAACATAAGGAGGACACACCCACATCTCACCAGAGTCTTTCAATCCCATAAGGATGAAGTCAGATACATTTGAGTTACTCCTAATTCCCATATCAGTCAACTCATAAAATGTTGAGAAATTCAAGGTGATACTAGCATAAATGATTTCAAAATTGTTTTTTTTTATAGGAATGATGTGGAATTTTTAAAAAATAGTGAATCTAGCAATTGATTATAAAATGTAGTTCAAAAATATATGACTGAAAAAAATCTTTGACTGCAAGTATAAATATATATATACAAATCATCTTTTGGATATTATATAAAGAAACCCATATATATTGTATAATTTGAATGGACTTAACACTATTATGAATAATTTCTTTTATTAACACACTTATGCAGATGTAAACATTTATCATAGTTATTACTATTTTACACATTTTAAGTGAGAAAAAAAGCATAGATAATTGTGTAAAATATAGTCGTGCCATTAACAGTTGACCCTCTGATTCTATCAAGATTAGCTAAGTCCAGAAATTATGCTCTCAACACTACTTTTCTACTTATATATAATTTCAGAAAAAAACAGAAATAAACTACTTATAAATAATTTCTGAAAAACAGAAATAAAACACATGAACCTCTTGATAGATGCAGAAAAGGCATTTGACAAAAGAAAGCACCATTTCTTCATAAAAACACCCCAAAAGATAAGAATAGAAGGATGCCTTCTCAATATGGTAAAGTGTGTATATGAAAAACCTATAGCTAGCATTGTAGTCAATGGTGAAAGAGTGAAAGTTTTCCTTCTGAGATCAGAAACAAGACAAGGATGCCCACTGTCACCAATATTATTCAATATTGTTCTAGAAGTTCTAGCTAAAGTAATTGGGCTCTACAACAAAATAAAAGGCACACAAATAAGAAATGAAGAAGTAAAACTTTCACTATTAACTGTTGACATGATCCTATATCTAGAAAATCCTGAAAAATCTACAGCAAAGCTACTAGAATTAATTAAAAAATCAACATACTGGTGGGATACAAGGTTAATACACAAATTGAGTGCTTTTAATTAGAATAATCAAAAGAAAATGATATCTGGCAAATTTTAAACCAAGGAGCTGATCACATGGTATGGGAGAGAGTAAGAGTATTGGGAGAGTCAGGTGAGGGAAAGGTGAAAATTAATTAATGCATGGCTCATTCTGGAATGTTCAGTATTATAAAGGGACATTAGGGAAGGTACAGAAAGGGGAGTTAAAAAAATAATCAGAGGTGTGGATGGAGAAGGCAAGATGGTGTCACTTTAGGAGGGTAATTGCTGAGAGCTCCCTGAGGATGGCAGATTGTGGTCAGGGTCCTGCCCAGGGGTCTGTGCTGTGGGCACATGGAGTGAGAAACTTGCGATATCTATCTGCGCAGATCGACGGCATGGACTGATCAGTAGAGATTTGTAAGTTTTAAGCCTGCCTGTGGTGGTTAACACAAAGGGCTGAGCCCCACCTTTGGGGGAGGGGGAAAGCCAGTTTGAGCCACAACTCCTGGCCGAGGAGAGTGGGAGGGCTCTGGCCAAGGGGTGAGAAAGCTTTCCTTTCTGTGGATTTGGCTGCCTAGAACTCCTTGCAGCTTGGGTGAACAAAACAGCTGGACTGAATCAACACCCAGCAGAGGGGAGGGGTAAATCTGCTGAGGGAGTTGATTTACCTAGCTGCCCAGGGATAAACCCCAAACCCCACCAAGCCAGGGAGAGGGAGCACTCTCTGAGAGAGGGAGGTTTAGACAGAAGGCAGAGAGGGGATTCTTTACCATTGATTTGGCTGCCTGGACCCTCTCATAGCTTGGGGGGAGCAGATAAGCCAGCTTGAAGCAGTGCCAGGCTGAGGGGAGAGGCGAATCTGCTGAGGAAACCTGATGTACCCAGCAGCCCAGTGGCGTTGAGGCTTGGCTCCAGAAGGGGTGGAGTCGGCCATTTTTACAGTTTTGCACTGACTAGCATCACAGCTTCAGCTCCCCTGGGGAGTCAAGGAAGTGGGAGGTGCGTGGTTAGTTTCCAGAGCCTAGTTAGGATCCCCTTGGTGAAGGGGGTGGTTTAGAAAAGGACTTATTTTGGGTCTTGTATTTTGCTAAAAAAAAAAAAAGAGAGAGAGAGAGAGAGAGAGAGAGAGAATTACTTTAAAAAATGAAAAATAAATTCTTTTTAATTTAGTTTAATAGCTAACAGCTGCTTCAAAACCTGCTGATAGAACCCTGCAGGGAAATTGATAAACACAAGCAGGCTGAGAAGATCCACAAGGAACCTACAAGGTACACTGATCCTCCCTAACTTTGACAGCTTGCCTGTGTGGTTGTTTGGTTTTTCTCTGTTTATTTGTTGTCTACTGCTTTTCTTTCCTCTTCCACGCCCTTTCTTTTATCTTTCATTTTTTAAAAATTACGGGCTGCTAGCTTGTCTCTTCTTTGCTGTGCTTCTTCTTCAGTGATTTCCCATTCTCTGTCTCTATTGATTTTGTATTCCAAACTATCTCTTATCCTTGCTTCATCTTTCTGCCTATGCTTTCTGTTGTGGCTTTTATATATCATGTTTTTTTCATATGCCCACAACTTAAGGATGTCAATTTCTATTCTATCTATTTTGTTTTCTCCTTTTTTTTATTAATATTAACTCTTTCCTTTCAGCCCTTTCTCTCCCTACTCATAATTCTAGCCTCCTAAATCATTATATATATATTCCTCTATTTGCTTTCCCAGTCCATTGTAGGTACTCCACTTTTTTCCCTATTACTCTACACTGCCTACATGAGTTAAATATTCATTTTGTTAAGTCTTATTTGGCCCCTCTTCTAACTTTAATCAATAATACTATTATACTTCCACCTTTCACACATCTTTTGATTCCTCTGGCCCTGATCATTTATCTTCAAGGGACTATAGAAAGAAGCAAGGAAATAAAATGAGAAAAAGTGTCAAAGAGAAAAATTAACACAAGCACAGAATCAACACCTAAATAAAACTCTAGAGCAGAGAGAGAAGCTAAACAACTGAATAAACCCATCAAGATAAAATGATGACTAGAAGGCAGCAAAAAACTACAAACCACACTGAGAAACAGGAAAACATGGACCAGTCGAATGAACAAACTAAAAACCAGGAAGTGATGCAGAACATTGAACAAGGGATCAAAGTTTTCAAACAAATAACATGGACCAACTTAATGAAGTGAAGGAAGAGTTAAGGACATAAAGAAGACACTGGGAGAACATACTGAAGAAATTGTAAACATACGCAAAAAGATAATAGATATGATGGTGACCAATGGCACAATCCAAGAAATCAAAAAGACACAGGATTCACATAACAGCAGATTTGAACAGGCAGAAGAAAGGATTAGTGATGTAGAAGACAATACATCTGAAATCAAACAGATAGTAGAACAGATAGACAAAAAGATAGAAAAAATCCAGCAGGGACTAGGGGAATTAACCGAAAACACAAAATGCGCAAACATACACATTATGGACATCCCAGAAGGAGAAGAGAAGGGAAAGGGAACAGAAGGAGTGTTGAAGGAACTAATGGCTGAAAACTTCCCAACCCTATTGAGAGAGATGAATGTGCAGATCCAGGAAGCACAGCACACCCCAAACAGTATAAATCCCAACAGGCCAATTCCAAGACATATACTTGTCAAATGTCCAATACTCAAGACAAAGAGAAAATACTCAAGGCAACAAGAGAAAAGAGAATCATCACATACAAGGGAAGCACAATAAGATTAAGTGCTGATTTCTCATCTGAAACCATGGAGGCAAGAAGACAGTGGTATGACATAGTCAAAGAACTAAAAGAAAAAAACCCAGCCACGATATCTATCCAGCAAAACCAGCATTCAAAAATGATGGAGAGTTCAAAATATTCACAGATTGACAGAAATTAAGAGAGTATGTCAATAAGAAACCTGCACTTCAAGGAATACTAAAGGAAGTTCTACAAGTTGAAAGGAAAAAAATAAGGGAGAGAGAGTTGGAGGAGAGTTTAAAAATAACTAAAAAGACAAAAACACAAACAAAACAATATATGACATACATTAACCCGAAGAAAAAATGGCATAAGTAAGAAATTCGTTGTGAGTAATAACACTGAATGTTAATGGAATAATGCACCAATCAAGAGACACAGATTGGCAGAATGAATAAGGAAATATGATCCTTCTATATGCTGTCTACAAGAAACTCACCTCCAACCCAGAGATTCAAGGAGGCTGAAAGTGAATGGCTGGAAAACAATTTTATAAGCAAACAATAGCTAAAAAAGGGTAGGAGTAGCTATTCTAATATCAGATAAAATAGGCTTTAAATGCATAACTATTGTAGGAGACAAATGTGGACACTATATATTAGTAAAAGGGGTAATCTCTCAAGAAGAGAAAAAAATCATAAACATTTATGCACCTTATTAGGGTGCCTCAAAATACATGAGGCTAACTCTGGAAAAACTAAGTGGATAAATAAATGCCTCTACTATAATAGTGGGGGATTTTAATACACCATTATCATGATTAGACAGAACATGTAGACAGAGAATCAATAAAGAAACAAAGGCTTTCAACAAAAATTAGAGGACCTGGACATAATAGATATATACAGAACACTACACCCAAATACAGCAGCATTTATATTCTTCTCTAGTGCACATGGATCATACTCCAAGATAAACCACATGCTAGAACACAGAACAAATCTCAATGAATTCAGAAAAATTGAAATTATACAAAGTAATTTCTCTGACCACAACAGAATGAAATTGGAAATCACAAGGATATGGAAGTTAAACAACATACTCTTAGGCAAATAGTGGGCCAAGGAAGAAAGCTCGAAAGAAATCAGTAATGGGGGCCAAGATGGCGTTAGTGTAGAAGGGCACACACTGCAAGCTCCCAGAGCAAGGCCAATTATGGATGGGGTCCTGCCTGGGGGTCTGTGCTGTGCACGCATGGAGTGAGAAGTATGGGACATCTATCTGTGCGAATCAACGGCGTAGATGGAACGGTGGAGATTCGTGAGTTTTAAGGCTGCCGGTGGTGGTTGGCACAGACGGCTGAGCCTGGCGGTTAGGGAGAAAATATAAAATAAAATAAAACGGGCACTTGGAGCCATGAGCAGGCAAGAAAGTTTTATTTTCTGGGGATCTGGCTGCCTGGCACCCCTTGGATCTTGTGTGAACAGAACAAACAAGCTAATCGGCACCCGGTGAAATGGAGTGGGGATTCTGATCAGGGCACCGAGCTGATTTCCCTAGTGACCCAGGGATAAGACCCGGGCCACTGCGGTGCCAGGAAGAAGGGACACTTCCTCAAAGAGGGAGGATTCTGTTGGAGGACAGGGAAGGGTATTTTTTATTTTTAGACATCGATCTGGCTGCCTGCACCGCCCCATAGCTTTGGGGAGCAGATAAGCTGACCTAAAGCAGCATCAGGCTGAGAGCAGACACAAATCTGCACTCAAACTGATTTACTTAGCAACCCGGTGATGCTCAAGCTCAGCTCCAGAAGGGGCAGAATCAGTAATCTTTAGCACTCCGCGCTGACTAACATCAGAGCTACAGCTACCCTGGGGAGTCCTGGAAGTGGGACTTGCTTGATTAATTTCTGCGTGCCCAGCTAGGGTCCTTCCATAAGGGGGTTGGTCTAGAGGAGGAATTATTTTGGGTCCTGTATTTTGCTAAAAAAATAAATAAATAAAATTTTTTAAAAAGTGAGAAAGTCACTTCAATAAATGAAAAATAAATTCTTTTTAATTTAGTTTAATAGCTAAAAACTGCTTCAGGACCTGCATATAGAAACCTATGGGGAAATTGATTGATAAACACAAGTAGGCAGGAAGGATCCACGTGGACCCTAGGGAAATCATTGACCACCCTTAGCTCTGTTTGACTGCTTGCCTTTGTGGATCTTTGGTTTCTCTCTGTTTCTTTCTGGTCCCTTGCTTTTCTTTCCTCTTTCCTCCCCCCTGTCTTTTTTCTTCCATTTTTTTTCAATTAGGTCTGCAAGCTTGTCGCTTCTTTAATGTGCTTCTTTTTCAGTAATTTCCCACTCGCTGTATATATTGATTTTGTATTACAAACTATCGCTTATCGTTCCTGCATCTTTCGGCCTTCTGATTTCTGTTGTGGCTCTTAGATACAACATTTTCTCATAGGCCCACAAATCAAGGGTGTCAATATCTATTCCATCTATTTTGTTTTCTTCTTTTTTTAGTATTATTATTAACGTTTTCCTCTCAGAACTTTCTTTACTATTTCTCTACCTCCTCATAATTCTAGCCTTCTAAATCACTATATATGTATTCCTCATTTTGTTTTCCCAGTCCATTGTAGGAACTCCATTTTTTTCCTAGTACTCTACACTGCCAACACAAGTTAAATATTCATCTCATTAAGTCTCATTTTGCCCCTCTTCTGACTTTTATCAATATTACTATTATCCTTCTGCCTTCCTTACATCTTTTGATTCCTATGGACCTAACCTTTTGCCTTCAAGGGAACATAGAAAAAGTAAGGAAATAAAACAAGAAGAAAAACTGCCAAAGAGAAAAGTTAACTCACACGCAGAACCAACAGCTAAATAAAATCTAGAGCATAGAGAAAAGCTAATCAACTGAACAAACCCATCAAGATAATATGATGATCAGAGGGCAACAGAAAAATACAAATGACTCTGAAAAACTGGAAAACATTGACCAGTCCAATGCACAAAATAAAAACCAGGAAGCAATGAAGAATATCGAACAACTAATCAAAGCTATGAAAACAAATATCATGGACAAACTTAAAAAAATTAAGGAAGAGATTAAGGATATAAAGAAGACACTGGGAGAACATACTGAAGAAAGAGCAAACATGCCTAAAAAGGTAATGGATATGATGGTGAACAATGGCAAGAAATGAAAAAGACGCTGGACTCACATGGCAGTAGATTTGAACAGGCAGAGGAAAGAATTAGTGATATGGAAGACAATACAGCTGAAATCAAAGAGATTGTAGAACAGATAGACAAAAAGATAGAAAAATTCCAGCATGGATTCAGGGAATTAACCAATAAAACAAACGCACAAACATATGCATTATGGGCATCCCAGAAGGGGAAGAGAAGGGAAAGGGAACAGAAGGAGTGTTGAAGGAAATTATGGCTGAAAACTTCCCAAACTATTAAGAGAAATGAATGTGCAGATCCAGGAAGCACAGCACACCCCAAATAGTACAAATTCCAACAGACCAACTCCAAGACACATACATGTCAAAATGTCCAATGCACAAGACAAAGAGAAAATACTCAAGGGAAAAAGAGAAAAGAGAATCATCACATACAAGGGAAGCACAATAAGATTAAGTGCTGATTTCTCATCTGAAACCATAGAGGCAAGAAGACAGTGGTATGACATAGTCAAAACACTAAAAGAAAAAAATTTCCAACCATGAATTATCTATCCAGCAAATCTGGCATTCAAAAATGATGGAGAGTTCAAAATATTCACAGGTAAACAGAAATTAAGAGAGTATGTCAAGAAGAAACCAGCACTTCAAAAAATACTAAAGGATTCTCTACAAGTTGAAAGGAAAAAACAAGGGAGAGAGAGTTGGAGGAGAGTTAAAAAACAACTGAAAAGACAAAAAGAGAAACAAAACAACATATGACATATATTAACCCAAAGAAAAATGGCTGAAGCAAGAAATCCATTATGAGTAATAACACTGAATGTTAATAGATTAAATTCACCAATCAAAAGACAAAGATTGGCAGAATGGATAAGAAAATATGATCCATCTATATGCTGTCCTCAAGAAACCCATCTTCAACCCAGGGATATAAGGAGGCTGAAAGTGAATGGCTGGAAAACCATTTTACAAGCTAACAATAGACATAAAAGGCCAGGTGTAGCTATTCTAAAATCAGACAAAATAGACTTTAAATGTAAAACTATTGTAAGAGACAAAGATGGACACTACATGTTAGTAAAAGGAGTAATCTCTCAAGAAGAGAGAACAATCATCAATATTTACACACCTAATCGGGGTGTCTCAAAATACACGTGGCAAACTCTGGAAAAACTAAGAGGAGAAATAAAAGCTTCTACAATTATAGCAGGGGACTTCAACACGCCACTATCATCATTAGACAGAACATCTGGGCAGAGAATCAATAAAGAAAATAAGGCACTGAACCATATATTAGAAGAAATGGACTTAATAGACATATACAGATCATTACACCAAAATACAGTGGGATTTACATTCTTCTTGAGTGCACATGGAACATACTCCAAAATAGACCACATGTTATGCCACAGAACAACACTCAATGAATTCAGAAAGAAAGAGATTATACAAAGCAATTTTTCTGAACACAATGGAATGAAGTTGGAAATCACTAAGGGCCAGAGAAACAGGTTAGGTACAAGGATATGGAAATTAAACAACACACTCTTAGACAAACAGTGGGTCGAAGAGGAAATCTCAAAAGAAATCAGTAACTACCTTGAAACTAATGAAAATGACAAAACAACATATCAAAATTTATGGGATGCAGCGAAAGCAGTCCTGAGAGGGAAGTTTTTAGCCATAAATTCATATATTAAAAAAGAAGAAAGAGCTAAATTGAAGACCTAACTGCACACTTGGAGGAATTGGAAAAACAACAACAAATAAACCTAAAGGAAGTAGAAAGAAGGAAATAACCAAGATTATAGCAGAACTAAATGAAATAGAGAATAAGAAAGCACTGGAAACAATAAACAAAACAAAAAGTTGGTTCTCTGAGAATATCAATAAAATTGACAAACCCTTAGACAGAATAACAAAGAAAAAGAGAGAACAGATGTAAATACATAAAATAAGGAATGAGCAAGGGGATATCACTACTGACCCCACAGAAATAAATAGTATCATAAGAGGATACTTTGAAAAATTATATGCCAACAAGAATGACAATTTAGAGGAAATGTACAAGTTTCTAGAAACCCACAAACAGCCGACATTGATGAAAGAAGAAATAGATGAACTCAACAGACCAAATACAAGTAAAGAGATAGATTCAGTCATCAAAAACCTCCCAACTAAGAAGAGTCCAGGACTAGATGGCTTCACAGCTGAATTCTACCAAACATTCCGGAAAGAGCTAACACCAATTCTACTTAAGCTCTTCTTCCAAAAAATAGAAGTAGAAGGAATATTTCCTAACTCATTTTATGATGCCAACATTACCCTAATACCAAAACCAAATAAAGATACCACAAGAAAGGAAAATTACAGACCAATTTCTCTAATGAACCTAGATGCTAAAATCATTAACAAAATACTTGCTAATCGCATTCAACAACATATCAAAAGGATGATACACCATGACCAAGTGGGTTTCATCCCGGGTATGCAAGGATAGCTCAATATAAGAAAATCAATCAATGTAATACACCACAAAAACATATTGAAAGAAAAAAAATCACATGGTCATCTCTATAGATGCAGAAAAAGCATTTGACAAAATACAACTCTCTTTCCTCATAAAAACACTACAAAAAATAGGAATAGATGGAAACTTTCTGAGAATGATAAAGTGTACATATTAAAAACCCAAAGCTAACATCATTTTCAATGGTGAAATCCTAAAAGCCTTCACTCTGAGATCGGGAACAAGACAAGGATGCCCACTATCACCACTCCTATTTAACATTGTCTTACAAGTACTTGCACGAGCACTGAGACAAGAAAAGAACATAAAAGGCATCCAGATTGGATAAGAAGAAGTAAAAATTTCATTATTTGTAGATGACATGATTCTATACATAGAAAGCCATGAGAAATCTACAACAAGGCTTCTAGAACTTATAAAGGAGTTCAGTAATGTTGGAGGCTATAAGATCAATGCTCAAAAATGAGTAGCATTTCTGTACACCAATAAAGAGCAAACTGAGGAGGAAATCAGGAAAACAATACCATTTACAATAGTAAATAAAATAATCAAATACCTAGGAATAAATTTTACTAAAGAAATGAAGGACTTATATACAGAAAACTACAGGGGTTGGATGTAGCTCAACTGGTTGGGCATCCGTCTCCCATATGGAGGGACCTGGGTTCGATCCCCGGGACCTCCCGTTAAAAAAAAAAAAAAAAAAGAAAAAGAAAACTACACAACACTGTTAAAGGAAATCAAAGAAGACTTAAATAAATGGAAAAATATTCCCTGTTCCTGAATAGGAAGACTATACATCATCAAGATGTTTATCCAACCCAAACTAATCTACAGATTTAATGCAATCCCAATAAAAGTCAACACTGTATTTTTTAAGGAACTGGAAAAACTAACACAAAATGTATTTGGAGAGGCAAGAGGCCCCGAGTTGCCAAAGATATATTGAAAATGAAAAATGAAGTTGGAGGTATCACACTGCCTGACTTTAAAACATACTACAAAGCTACAGTGATCAAAACTGCCTGGTATTGGCACAAGGATAGACCTACTGACCAAGGGAACCGAATTGAGAGTTCTGATATAGATCCTCGCATATACAGTCATCTGATATTTGACAAGACCACGAAGCCCAATCAGTTGGGAGAGAATGGCCTCTTTAACAAGTGGTGCTTGGAGAACTGGATATCCATATCCAAAAGAATGAGAGAAGATTACCATCTCACACCTTATATAAAAATCAACTCAAGATGGATCAAAGATCTAAATATAACAGCCAAAACCATCAAGACCTTGGAAGATAACGTAGGGAAGCATCTACAGGACCTTGTAATAGGAAATGATTTCATGAACTTCACAGCCAAAGCACGAGCAGCAAGAGAAAAATCAGGTAAATGGGATCTCATCAAAATAAAAAACTTCTGCACCTCAAAGGATGCTATTAAGAAAATAAAAAGGAATTCTACTCAATGGGAGAAAATATTTGGCAAACATATATCTGATAGGAGCCTAATATCCTGCATATATAAAGAAATCCTACACCTTGAAAATAAAAGGACAAACAACCCATTTAAAAAATGGGCAAGTAACCTGAAAAGACACTTCTCCAAGGAAGAAATAGAAATGGCAAAAAGCACATGAAAAAATGTTCAACTTCACTTGCTATCAGGGAAATGCAAATCAAAACTACAATGAGATACCATCTTACACCCATCAGAATGGCAGCTATTAAAAAAACAGGAGACACTAAATGTTGGGGAGGATGTGGAGGAATAGGAACCCTCATCTACTGCTGCTGGGACTGCGGTATGGTCCAGCCACTGTGGAGGACAGTTTGGCAGTTCCTCAGAAAACTAAGAATAGATCTTCCATATGATCCAGCAATTCCACTGCTGGTTATATACCCAGAAGAACTGATAGCAAAGACACAAACAGATATATGCACACCAATGTTCATAGCGGCATTGTTCACCATTGCCAAAAGTTGGAATCAGCCCCGGTGCCCATCAACAGATGAATGGATAAGCAAAATGTGGTACATACATACAATGGAATATTACTCAGCTGTAAGAAGGAACAAAGTGCTAACACATGGAATAACGTGGATGAATCTTGAAGACCTTATGTTGAGTGAAGCAAGCCAGACACTGAAGGATGAACAGTATATTACCTCACCGATCTGAACTGAGGAAAGTGAGCAGTCTCTGAGAACCATTGTTTGAAAGATAGGTTAACAAGGGAGAGAAAGAGAAGAGCAGGCTTTGAGCAATCAACCATATGGACATAATCTAAGGTAAAGGGATAGAGTGTGGTTGCATGTTGGGGAATGGTGAAGATGAGTGGTGATGTTCCTGGGTTTGGTGGTTCAGCACTGACGGTTGGGTGGATTAGGAAGGGCAGGTTCAAATTCCCAGGGCTTGTAACTGTGAATCTTGACTTTCCATGGGTCAGGATAGGGTGGTATCATGGGTCCTGGGGGGTTGGGGGGAAGGGAACATTCAAGATCTAATGGGGTGTTTGGTGGTCATGGGGAAGGTTTTTCATTACCTTACAGTAATGGACACAGGACATGGTATATATCATCAAAATTATTAAACTGTACATCTAAATTGTAAACTATTATGTAAATCATTGACAATGTTTAGTCGGTATATTTTACTTTCGGTATAACAGTTGTAAAAATGCCAATATTCAAAAAAATGGGGGGGTGTCAATATGGTGTGTAGAAGGGGGGGTGGTTTGGTATCTGGGAGTTTCCGGCACTCCATGTGTGACATTGCTGTGACCTAAAACTCCTTTGAAAACTAAATGAAAAATTGGGAGACAATGGGGCTAGAGAGGGGGACGATGTCATGGCACACCAAACATCTGATAATAGAGTGATAAAAGGAAGGTAAAAGAAAGAAAAGAGAAAGCAAAAAAAAAAAAAAAAAAGAATATATATATTGTTTTTTTCTTCTCTTTTTTTCCCCCCTGAGTTTCCTTATGTTTGTCTCTTGCATGTAAGCTTACCATAGTTGTTTCTTTTTCCTAGTAAGTGTATTTTATCATTTTATGGACTACATGTTCATGGTGGATTTGGATCACAAAAGAGTTACAATGGATACTGCAGGGGATTACTGGTGGGGGGGTGTCTGGGAGGGGGGTTTCATGGAAATTATTTCATCTGAATATACATGAAAGTTATACAAAATTGTTCAAAAGATCAAAAGATGGGGAATGCTCACGATGGGTGAACAATCACACAATAAACGAAGGAATCTGAATTCCTAGCCTGGAGAGCTCTGCCAAAGTCTCCAAGGGAGCAGCAATAGTCCTCTGAGTGCAGGACAGTGTCTGTCAAAAGAGGATGACCCACTAATGTGTTCATTTTATTGATGATTACTCTTGTGTGTCTTTGCTCTTGTAACTGAGACTTAGCCTGCAGTTGTGGGGTGCCTAAGGGTTGCCACCTGAGAGCCTCTTTGTTGCTCAAATGTGGCACACTCAGCATATAATTGCATGACCTTCCCCCCAACGTGGGACATGACTCCCAGGGATGAGCCTCTCTGGCAACGAGGGATTAATACCAAGTGCCAACTGGCAACAAAACTGCAAAAAGACCTTTAATAAAAGGTGGAAAAGGTAAAGACAAATGAGTTCAAGTGGCTAAGAGACTTCAAAGAGAGTCGGGAGGTCATCCCAGAAGTAACTCTTATGCACACCTCAGTAGGAGCTCATAGAACATCCAAGTGCCTATCACCCCACACAGAGGGGCTCCTGAGAGCTCTGGAGACACCCAGGTCCTAGGTAAGGGGGGATAGCCCCAGAAACTGATGCCATATCAGTGGGCTCTATTTTGGAATCTGTGCTCCTGAGAGTGAGGAAATTGGACTCAAATAAGTCCTCCCTGCACATGGTTCATCAGTCCCTTCTATTCAAACCTATATGTGATGCTGAATTTTTTAGGTATATTTCCAGAGACTGGAGCCTCTGGCCTATCTATGTGCCAGGTGTGCGTGGAATCTCGGTGGAGCTGCAACTCCTACCCTACAGCTCAATGGACTCATCCAAGTCACCTGGTGAGGAGACAATGATGGGCAAGGGCCATCCCAGGGAATGGGGAGGGCCTGCATCTGCCGGCAGGATCATCCCACCCACCATATCCATGGGATATAAGCCCTCTCTCCCTTGGAGGTGGAGTGGACATCACCATCTCAGATGCCACAGGATTGGGGGAAGAACTATGGACTAGAGTGGACTTGATGGTATTCTCTTGCTCACATATGGTGATTCTAGCAATGTAAGCGATTATAACAATGAGGTAGAGCCAGTGGCCTCTTGACACTTTTGGGGCAAGAAGGGGACAAGCAGTTGAAATACAGGGGCTTCTTTGGGAGTTGGAGGTTGTCCTGAGTACTGTTGTGGCAACAGATGTAGGCCATTTTAAATCAGCACACACCACTCAGAACTGAGTGGGAGAGAGTGTGGTCTATGATGTGAACTGTGGTTTATGGTTGGCGACAAGGCCCCAGGATGTGTAAGTCCATTGAGGGTGGTGGGCCACACTTGTGGGAGATGTTTGTGTGGGATGTGGTGGGAGTTATGGGAGGTGGGCAACATGGGAATCCCAGTGGGTTCTGTGTAATATTTTAGGCAATCTAAGCACCTCTTAAAATATATTTATATATATATAAATAACATTTTTTAAGCAAATGCACATATATGCATATATATTTATATATCATTTTACAAATAGTGGCATGTATTGTGAAAATTTTGATTTTTACCCACAATAAAAAATAAATAAATTAAAAAAAAATCCATGGTGCTGCACAAATGGTAAACCCTAAGTTAAATCATGGAATATTAAACTAGAAATAAAAAAAAATGTGCTTTCATCATTTGTAACAAATGTACCACACCAAAGCAGTGTGTTAATCTTAGGTAGTATATGGGAACCCTGTTTTTTATGCATGATTTTTCCATCAACAGCAACTTATCTAATAAAAAATAAAAAACATAAAAATAAATAAATAAATAAAAGGCATCCAGATTGGAAAAGAAGAACTAAAACTTTCATTCTTTGCAGATGACATGATCCTATACATAGAAAGCCCATAGAAATCTACAACAAAGCTTCTAGAACTTATAAAGTAGTTCAGTAATGTTGCAGGCTATTAGATCAATGCTCAAAAATCAGTAGCATTTCTGTATGCAAAAAACAATTAATAGGAGGAGGAAATCAAGATAAAAATGCCCTTTACAATAGTAACTAACAGAATCAAATACCTAAGAATAAATTTAAATAAAGGTGTAAAGGGCTTATATACAAAAAATTATACAACACTGTTAAAGGAAATCAAAGAAGACTTAAATAAATGGAAAAATATTCCCTGTTCATGGATAGGAAGACTAATCAACAAGATGTCTCTCCTATCCAAAATAATCTACAGATTTAATGCAATCCCAATAAAAATCAACACTATATTTTTAAGGAACTGGAAAAACTAACCACAAAATATATTTGGAAAGATAATAGGCCCCAAATCGCCAAAGACATAATGAAAAATAAAAATGAAGTCAGAGGTATCACATTACCAGACTTTAAAACATAATACAAAGCTACTGTGATCAAAACTGCATGGTATGGGCACAAGGATAGACCTACTGACCAATGGAACCGAATTGAGAGTTCTGATATAGATCCTCACATATACACTCATCTGATATTTGACAAGGCTACCAAGCCCACTCAGTAGGGAGAGAATGGCCTGTTTAACAAGTGGTGCTTGGAGAACTGGATATCCATATCCAAAAGAATGAGATAAGAATACCATCTCTCACCTTACACAAAAATCAACTCAAGATGGATCAAAGATCTAAACATAAGAGCCAAAACCATCAAGACCTTGGAAGATAATGTAGGGAAGCATCTCAGGACATTGTAATAGGAAATGGTTTAATGAACTTTACAGCCAAAGCACGAGCAGCAAGAGAAAAAATAGGTAAATGGGATCTCCTCAAAATTAAAAACTTCTGCACCTCAAAGGATGTTATTAAGAAAATTAAAAGACAGCCTACCCAATGAGAGAAAATATTTGGCAACCATATATCTGATAAGAGTCTAAAATCCTGCATATAAAAAGAAATCCTACACCTTGAAAATAAAAAGACAAACAACCCATTTAAAAAATGGGCAAGTGACCTGAAAAGACACTTCTCCAAGGAAGAAATACAAATGGCAAAAAGCACATGAAAAATGCTCAACATCACTTGCTAGAAGGGAAATGCAAATCAAAACTACAATGAGATACCATCTTACACCCATCAGAATGGCAGCTATTAAAAAAACAGAAGACTAAATGTTGGAGAGGATGTGGAGGAATAGGAACCTCATCCACTGCTGGTGGGACTGCGATATGTTTCAGCCACTGTGGAGGACAGTTTGGCGGTTCCTCAGAAAACTAAGAATAGATCTTCTGTATGATCCAGCAATTCCACTGCTGGGTATATACCCAGAAGAACTGAAAGCAAAGACACGAACAGATATATGCACACCAATGTTCATAGCGGCATTGTTCACCATTGCCAAAAGTTGGAATCATCCGGTGCCCATCAACAGATGAATGGATAAGCAAAATTTGGTACATGCATGCAATTGAATATTACTCAGCTGTTAGAAGGAGTAAAGTGCTAACACACAGAATAATGTGGATGAATCTTGAAGACCTTATGTTGAGTGAAGGAAGCCAGACATTGAAGGATGAACAATATATGACCTCACTGATTTGAACTGAGGAATGTGAGCAGTCTCTGAGAACCATTGTCTGAAAGATAGTTTAACAAGGGAGAGAAAGAGAAAAGCAGGCTTTGAGCCATCACCCATATGGACATAATCTATGGTAAAGGATAGAGTATGGTTCCATATTGTAGGATAGGACAGATGGGTAATGATATTACTTCGTTTGGGGGTGCACGGTTGACAGGTGGGTAGATTAGGAAGGGAAGGTTGGAATACCCAGGGCATGTAACTATGACTCTTGTCATGCCATGAGTCAAGACAAGGGAGTGTCATATGCCCCAGGAGGATGGGGAGGAAGGAACAGTTAATATTAAAAGGGGTATTTAGTCGTCATGGGAAAGGTTTTTCATTACCTTACAGTAATGAACACAGGACATGGTAAATATCATCAAAAATTATTAAACTGTACCATCTAAATTGTAAACTATACTGTAAACCATTGACAATGTTTAGTTGCTATATTTTACTATCTGTATAACAGTTATAATAATGCTAACATCCATTTTTAAAAAAAGGTTTTAATATGGGGTGGGGAAAGTGGAGGGAGGTTGGGTATGTGGGAATCTCTAGTATTCCAAGTTTGACATTGCTGTGACCTAAAACTTCTTTGAAAATTAAATGAAAATTTGGAAGATACTGGGTAATGAGAGGGGGAAGGTGTCATGGTACACTGGACACCTGATAATACAGTGATAAAAGGAAAAAAGAGTAATTTTTTTAAAAAAGGATTTTTTTTTGTTTTTTTTCCCATTTTTTGAATGCCCCAATCTGCTAGTTATATTTTATTTTTAGTTTATATTTTTTTTCTGAGTTTCCTTGTACTTATCTCTTGCATTTAAGCTTATCATTATTAATTATTTTTCCCATTAATTTTATTTGGTTATTATTTCGGCTTCATGTTCAAGGAAGTTTAGAGCACAGAAGGGTTACAATGGGGGCTGCAGAGTCGCATTGGTGTGTGGTGTCTGAGATGGGGGATTCATGGGAGTAAGTTCATCTGAATATACATGAAAGATACATAAAATTGTTCAAATGATCAAGGGAAGGGGCATGGTCACGGTGGGTAGACAATCACTCAATAAATGAGGGAATCTGAATTCCCACCCTGGAGAGCTCTGCCACATTATCCAAGGGAGCAGCAACAGTCCCTTGAGTGCAGGGTCAGTGTCTGGCAAAAGAGAATGGCCCACTGATGGGTTCTTGTTATTGATGACTAGCCTTATAACTCTTTGCTCTTGTAATTGAAACTTAGCTGACTGTTATGGGGTGCCTAAGGGTTGCCGCCTGAGAACCTCCTTGTTGCTCAAATGTGGCCTCTCTAAGCCAAACTCAGCATATGAGTGCATTACCTTCCCCACAATGTGGTACATGTCTCCTGGGGATGAGCCTCCTTGGCAACCAGGGATTAATACCAAGTGCCAACTGGCAACACAATTGGAAAAAGACCTTGAGTAAAAGGTAAAGGTAAAGAGAAATGAGTTCATGTGGCTAAGAAACTTCAAAGAGGGTTGGGAGGTCATCCCAGAGGTAACACTTATGCACACCTCAGTAGGATATCATAGAACACCTAGTGGATATCACCCCACACAGAGGGGCTCCTGAGGTCTCTGGAGACACCCAGGTCCTATATAAGGGGTGATAGCCCAGAGATTGATGCCTTATTAGTGGGCTCTAATTTGGAATCTGTGCTCTTGAGAGTGAGAGTTGGACTCAAATAAGTCCTCCCTGCACATGGTCCAACAGTCCCTTCTAGTCAAACCTATATGTGATGCTGGAGTTTTTAGGTGTACTTCCAGAGACTGGAGCCTCGGTCCTGCCCATGTGCCAGCTGTGCATGGAATCTCGGTGGAGCTGCAACTCCTACCCTACAGCTCAATGGACTCATCCAAGTCACCTGGCGAGGAGACAACGATGGGCAATGGCCATCCCATGGAATGGAGAGGGCCTGCAGCTGCAGACAGGATAATCCCATCCACCGTATCCATGGGATATAACCCTCTCTCACTTGGAGGTGGAGTGGACGTCACCTTTCCAGTCCCCTCAGGATTGGGTGAAGAGCTATGGACTAGAATGGACTTAATGGTATTCTGTTGCAGATATATTGTGATTCAAGCAATGGAACAAATTATAACAGTGAGGTGGAGCTGGTGGCTACTGGACACTTTCGGGGCAGGGAGGGGAAGGGCAGTTGAAAAACAGGGGCTTTTTCTGGTCTTAGGGGGTGTCCTGAGTGGCACTGCAGCGACAGATGTAGACCATTTTACATCAGCATATACCATGCAGAACTGTGTGGGTTAGAGTGTGGTCTACAATGTGAACTGTGGTCTATGCTTGGTGGCAAGGCCCCAGGATGTGTATATCCATTACGAGTGATATGCCACATTGATAAAGGATGTTTGTTTGAGATGTTGTTGGAGGTGTGGGAGGTGGGGAACATGGGAATCCCTGTAATTTCTCTGTAATATCTAGGTAATCTAAGCACCTTTTTAAAAATGCTCAACATCGCTAGCTATTAGGGAAATGCAAATCAAAACCACAATGAGATATCATCTTACACCCTTCAGAATTGCAGCTATTAAAAAAAACAGCAGAATATAAGTGTTGGAGAGGATGTGGAGGAATAGGAACCCTCATCCACTGCTAGTGGGAATGTGGAATGGCCCAGCCTTTGTGGAGGACAGTTTGGAGATTCCTCGGAAAACTAACAATAGATCTTCCATATGATCCAGTAATTCCACTGCTGGTTATATACCGAGAAGAACTGAAAGCAAAGACACAAACAGATATATGCACACCAATGTTCATAGCGGCATTGTTCACCATTGCCAAAAGTTGGAATCAGCCCCGGTGCCCATCAACAGATGAATGGATAAGCAAAATGTGGTACATACATACAATGGAATATTACTCAGCTGTTAGAAGGAATAAAGTGCTAACACATGGAATAACATGGATGAATCCTGAAGACCTTATGTTGAGTGGAGCAAGCCAGACATTGAAGGATGAACAGTGTATGACCTCACTGATTTGAATTGAGGAAAATGAGAAGTCTCTGAGAACTATTGTCTGAAAGATAGGTAAACAAGGGAGAGAGAGAGAAGAGTAGGTTGTGAGCCATCACCCATATGGACATAATCTATGGTAAAATGATAGAGTATAGTTGCATATTGAAGGATAGGATAGGTGGGTAGTGATATTACTGGGTTTGGTGGTGCAGTTTTAACATGTAGGTAGATTAGGAAGAGCAGTTTAGAATACCCAGGGCATGTAACTATGAATCTTGTCATCCCATGAGTTAAGACAGGGGAGTGTCATATGCCCCAGGGGGATGGGGAGGAAGGAACAGAAAAGATCAAACCAGGTATTTAGTGGTCATGGGAAATGTTTTTCATTACCTTACAGTAATGGACACAGGACATGGTAAATATCATCAAAAATTATTAAACTGTACCATCTAAATTGTAAACTACACTGTAAACCATTGACAATGTTTAGTAGCTATGTTTCACTATCTGTATAACAGGTATAACAATGCTACCATCCACAAAAAAAGAAATAAATAAAAGGTTTTAATATGGGGTGGGGAAGGGGGTGGGAGGTTGGGTACATGGGAATCTGTAGTATTCAGTGTGTGATTTTGCTGTGACCTAAATCTTCTTTGAAAACTAAATGAAAATTTGGGTGACACAGCGGAATGAGAGGGGGAAGTTGTCATGGTACACACTGGACATCCGATAATGCAGTGATTAAAGGAGAAAAAATAAAAATAAAATTTTTTTGTTTTTTCCCATTTTATTTTTTTTTAATATCCCAATCTGTTAATAATATTTTATTTTTAGTTCTTTTTTTTTTGTTTCCTTGTATTTTCTCTCTTGTATTTAAGCTTATCATTATTATTTCATTTCCTATTAATTCTATTTGGTTATTATATGGGCTTCATCTTCAAGGAAGGTTTAGATCACAGAAGGGTTACAATGGGGGCTGCAGAGGATCATTGGTAGGGGGTGTCTGGGATGGGGGATTCATGGGAGTAAGTTCATCTGAATATACCTGAAAGATATATAAAATTGTTCAAATGATTGAGGGATGGGGCATGGTCATGGTGGGTAGACAATCACTCAATAATTGAGGGAATACTGAATTCCCAGCCTGGAAAACTCTGCCACATTCTCCAAGAGAGCAAATAAATTAAATAAAATACCCCATTAAGTAAAACAGTTTCTTCTATCTGCCCCATAAGATCTAAGCCCCCTCTCAATCTGAACCAGAGCAGATATCACCATCCCAAAATCCTTGTAGTTGAGGAATGAACAACCATATGGAGGGAATGCAGCCATGGACTAAGTAAACTTATTAATATTGAAGTAATGGAAGAACATACAACATTGTTATAAAGATTGTTCTGAGGGGAAAGGGAGGGAATAATAGGTGGAACATAGGGCATTTTAGGGCATTGGAATGAAGTGTAAACCAAATGTAAACTATAGACCTTGGTTAGTAGCAGTGCTTCAATACTTATTCAATTGTAACAAATGTACCACACCATTGAAAAATGTTATTAATTGGGGAAGATGTGGGAGGGGGAGGGTGTGGGGTATGTGGAAATCCCTTATACTTTCAATATAACTTTTCTGTAATGTAAAACATTGCAGTATTATATTAAAGAAAAAAAAAAGAAATTTTTCTTTACATAGCATGTATATATAAATTCATACATCTTTAAAAAATTCTAATACATGCTAAAATGTGATCAATATTTAGTAAGATATACATTTGCTGTATGTGTGAAGGACACGGATATGAATAAGCAAACTCTTCTCTCAAGGAGTTTACAGTCTTCTTGGAGAGAAATAATCCCATACATGATATTTTAAAAGAACATCATGTTTATCTTTGATTCCTTTCAATATATACATCAAATGTGTTGGTCCACTACATTCCTTTAATTAATATGCAATCATTAATTGACAGTAAGACAGTACTGAAAGATACACCCTTTCTAATGGTCATATTGTAACAATATCTGTGAGAGTCCATTCATCTGGGTTTATATTAAAGAATACTCAGTACTGAAATCTCCATTGTAAAGTATAATTTTCCTTTTAAAATGACAGATTCATTATTAGGAAAGCTTTTCTGAATGATTTGGAACTATAAAAATCTCTATATATACATCCCCATTGCTTCAGGCATTATTCTACAGCTAGTCCTTCATTTATTTACACACAGACACAAATACACATACACATTTACTTATTAAGTCCATGAAGTTAGGGTCTAACACTACATTATTTGGATGTTAAATTCTTCTGTATATAATGGAGAACATACTCCATTTCTTATGAAGATCAATTTCTATGTAATTAAAAATAATAAGTCCCATCATAGATAAATGATCAAAATTTAAGTTTTCATAGCAAATGACCCCACATAGCCATTCAATTCCCTATATAGGCACTCTGTTTTATTGCAAATCATTTTATTAAGCTTTACAGAAATTTTGTTATTTACAAATTGAAGATTTGATGTAACACTGCATTGAACAAGTTTATCAGCACCATTTTTTCCAATAACGTGCTCATTTCTGTCTCCATCACATTTTGGCAATTCTCACAATATTTCAAACTTTAAAAAATTATTACCATTTGTGCTATGGTGATGTGTGACCAGTGATCTTTGATGTCACTACTGTAATTGATTTGGGACACCATGAAACATACACATGTAAGATGGCTAACCTAAAAAATAAGTTGGAGACAAGAATGCTGTGTGCATTCTTGTCTCCAACTACTGGCTGTTCCCTTGTTCTTCTCTCCCTCTCTCTAGGCCCCCTGCTGCATGAGACACAAACAGAATGAAATTAGGCCAATTAATAACCATACAATGGCCTCTGAGTCTTCAAGAGAGAAGAAGAGTCTCAAGTCTTGTGTTTTAAATCAAAAGGCAGAAATGATTAAACTTCCTGAGGAAGGTAGGTGGAAAGCCCAGTTAGGCTGAAAGCTAGGCCCTTTGTGACAAACTGAGGCAAATTGTGAATGCAAAGGGAAGTTTTTCAAAGAAATAATAGTGTTACTACATTGAATGACAAGAAAGCAAAATAGCCTTATAGCTGATATGAAGAGAGTTGACATGGTCTACATAGAAGATCAAACCAGCCACAATATCCAGAATACATAAATAAATTTTACCATTCAACAATAAAAAGACAAATAGCCCAATTTAAAAAAGGGCAAAATCTTGAATAAGCATTTCTCCAAAGAGGATATAAAAATGGTATCAAAGCACCAGAAAATATTCACAACATTTCTAGTTGAAAATACAAATAAAAAATCAGAACTCAAAATCACATACACTAGAACAACTATGATTTAAAAAAGGAAAAAAAATTACAAGTGTTGGGGAGGATGTGGAGAAATAGTAATATTTTTTCATTCCTCATGAGATTGTAAAATGATGAAGCCAATGTTGAAGACAAAGAGTTTTTCTATCCTTCTGTAAGCTAAGTTATCATATGACCTGGTAATCCTGCTACTAGTTACATAACCAGAAGAATAGCAATGTAGGATTCAAACAAATATTTGCACACCAATGTTTGTAGCAGCATTATTTGTAGTTGCCAAAAGATGGAAGCAAACCAATTGTCCATCAGTTGATGAATGGATTAACAAAGGTAATATATATACACATATGATGGCATACTTTTCAGCTGAAGAAGGAATGAAGTCCTGATGCATGCAAAAACATGTATGGACCTTGAGGTCATTATGTTGAGTAAAATATGTCAGGCACAAAATGACAAATATGGTATGATCTCACTGATATGAACTAAATTTATTAAGCAAACTTAGAATCTTGAGCATAGTTTACCAGGGGACAGATTAGGCTTATAGTCCTAAATAAATGATTTCAATTGTTAAAAATAAGCAACATGTCAAATAACAAAGAAGAATAACATATAGCTTGCAATAATCTGAAAACATTAATATTGTCTGCAGATAATTTTTTTATATTTAAATAAAATTTGAATGATATATAAATTAATAAATAAAATTAATTTTGTAATTAATATATTGATATGATCCTGACATCTTGAAATATATATAGTACTTCTTATATCCTGTTATGTTTGGTATATATGCACAGGGCATATTTTCTCTACTTTAAAATTTTGCAATGTATTTTACTGGCATAAATAATTTGAGAAGGATTGTGGGAAGATGGAATCAGGTTAGGAAGGCAAGGCTCAGGTTTCTCACAAAAACAATGGAGGAAGATCCACAGAAGTCCAAGGGACTAGCTTTGGGGGTCAGCAGACCAGGAAAATGTTTTAGAACTCCCAGAAGTGTGAGGGACAGAGAGAGGAAGATGCAAAAACAACAAACATTGAGTTACTAAACTTCCTGGCTGCTGGTAAAGGTGCCTCTCCCCCACTCTCAAGATATTAAGTTGGGATAAAAGCCCTGGCTCATTGCAGCTGACTGAGAGGAGAACAAATGTCTTCCTCCCTGTCAGCTGTTACAAGGGAAAGAGAGGATAAATCAGGGAGCTTTTCTTTAGTAAATTCAGCCAGCAGAAATCACATTGAAGCTCAGCTCTGGCCAGGCCAAAACAAAGGAAAGCAGTAATACACCTCTGTGGAAAGGTGTGCCAATCAGCACCATTTCTGGCTGGTCTGGAAATTGAATAGACAAATTGCACTTGGTGCTCTCTGTTCCCTAACTTTTGGGATTAAATCTGGGCCCCATTAGTGAGTCTTTGGCATGATTTTGGAAACTTAATCTGTGCAATTTAAAGACTTAGGATAAGTTGAACCAAATATCAAGGAAGAGCTATGGGAAAAAGTTACAATAGACAAGAGAGAGAAATTGGCCCTCAGAGTAAATTCACCAACATATTCAGATGCCGAAACATCAGCAAAAAAATTACAAGCCATACTAGGAAACAGGGAGAGAAGGAAAAAATGGAACAGGGACTCAGAGAATTGAACGACAATGTGAAATGCAAAGACATATGCATTGATAGTGTCCCAGAAAGAGAAGAGAATGTAAAAGGGGTAGAAAAAATATTTGAGAAAATAGTGATTGAAAACTTCACAACCCTTATGAAAGGCATAAATATCAGTATCCAAGACCAATATACCCCAAATAAAGTAAATCCAAACAGACCTACCCCAAGACACCTACTATTCAGAATGACTATTCAGAGGATTCTGAAAGTAACAAGAGAAAAGCAAAACTTTGCATATAAGGGAACTCTAATAAGATTAAGTGCCAACCTCTCATCAGAAACCATGGAGGAGAGAAGAAAGTGGTGTGATGTATTCAACATTTTGATAGAGAAAAACTGCCAGCCAAGATTTCTCTATCTTGGAAAGTTGTCCTTCAAAAATGAGGGTAGTTCAAATCTTCACAAAAAAACCTGATAGAATATGTTATCAAAAAGATGGATATTACATGGGATACAAAGGAATTGCTGTACCCTGAAAGGAAAAATCTGGGTGAGACACTTGGAGAAGAGTGTAGAAATGAAGATTATTAGAAAGGGTAAATTAAATCATTAAAAGATAGGCAGTAATATGATATGACAACAGAAAACCAAATGTCAAAATGGATGAAGAAAGTAATGCCTTTAGAGTAATAACATTGAATATTAATGGATTGAGCTCCCCAATCAAAAGACATAGAATGATAGAATTGATTTTAAAAAGTATGAGCCATCTATATATTGTCTACAAGAAACTCACCTCAGATGTACAGACACAACCAGGTTAAAAGTGAAAGATTGGAAAAAGTCATTCCATGCAAATAGTAACCAAAAAGAGCTGGAGTAGTGATACTAATATAGGACAGAATAGATTTTAAATGCAAAACTGCTATAAGGGATGAAGAAGATCATTATATATAATAAAAGGGGCAATTCACCAAAAAGAAATAACTATACTAAATATGCACCTAACCTCTGTGTTCCTAGATACATGAGGCACATGCTGGCAAACCTGAAGTGAGAAATAAATGTCTCTACTATAATATTTGGAGACTTTAATACACAAATCTCAGTATTGGATGGGAAGTGTGGAAAGAGGATAAATAAAGAAATGTAGAGCTTGAATAAGATAATAAATGAACTAGACTAACAGACATCTATAAAGCATTGAACCACAAAACAGCATGATATACTTCCGTTTCAAGTGCTCATGGATCTTTCCCCAAGAGAGAACATATGTTGGTCACAAGACATGTCTCAATAAATTTAAAAAGATTGAAATTATACAAAACACTGATCACAACAGAATGAAGCTAGAAATTAATAATGGATGGAAAAAGGGAAAATTCATAAATATGTGGATATTAAACAACACACTCATAAGTAACCAGTGACAGAAAGAAGAAACTGCAAGAGAATTCAGCAAATATCCTGAGATGAATGAAAATGTGAACATAAAATATTAAAACCCAGTGCGTTCCGTGTAATATTTTGGGTATCTAAGCACCTCTTAAAATATATTTATATATATACATAAATAACATTTTTGTAAGCAAATGCACATATATGCATATATATTTATATATCATTTTGCAAATGTTGGTATGTATTGTGAAAATTTTGATTTTTACCCACAATAAAAAAAATATAAAAAAAAACTTATGGGGAGGGAAGACATGATGGTGGCAGAGTAAGGAGCGCCTGGAGTCATGTCGTGTTACAGGGCAGTTAGTAATCAACCAGAGTTTTCTAAAGCACCTGTTTTGGGGCCCAAGGAGACCGGAAGAGGATCCTGCAACATCCTGGAAAGTATGGAAGAAGGAGACTGCCCATCTGCAGAGGAGATTCATAAGTAGAGCCCTCCACACTGCAGAGGTCAGTGCCCACGATGCAAGCCACCTTGGGAACTATTTTGTGGCTGGATTTGGAAATTCCATTTCCCCAAAAATGGGGGAGGAAGACATGGTGTGGCACCAACTTCAAATACTGATTAGTAAATTTGGAGGACTAAAGTATGATCCTAAGGACAGTTAAACTTTGAAACTGTTCAAGTCATAAAGGGCTGATAGCTGCCATTTTAACTCTTTCCCATCATAAGGGGAAGTGGGACTGATTGAAAATCACAGTGCTGGTAGAGACTGGCCTTTTCCATCCACCCAGATTGGATTGCAGTTCTAGCCTAAACCCCTGTCCCATCTCTGGCAGGGAGGAAGCTGGGGAGACCTGCACCACCTCTCTGGAAAACTGCAAGCCATACCACAGAGGCCAGTGCCCATCCTACTCTGGCAACACAAGCTGCCTCAGGAACTATTCCATAGCTGTAATTAGAAGCTCCATTTCCAATAAATGGAGGAGGAAGATACAGTTGTCCACCGATTTCAGCTACTGATTAATGGACTCAGTTGGTTAAAGTATAATTCTAGGTGTACAGCTAGGGTTTGAACCTGTCCAAGTTGGAAAAAGGCCAGTAGCCACTATTTTGACTCTGCCCCCAGCATGAGGGGAAGCTGGGCTGACGGAAAATCCGGTGAAGTTATCATCTGGCTTCTTTCCACCAAGTTCAGACTGCATCCCTAGCCTAGAATCCAGCCTCACCTCCACCAGGGAGGAAGCTGGCAGGACTGCACCAGGCTCTCCAGACAACTGCAGGAGCTTTTGGCTGGCACAGACTGAATAATTGGACACCAGGGCCTGTATCCTCACACCACAATAGGAAAGGAGAAGAGCTGGGTATCTTTGACCTCTCTGGGCAACTGCAGGTATTTTCAGCCCACACAAACAGGTTTGCTGAGTGCCTTCAAGTCCATCCCCACCTCTGCCCCATCAAAGAATAGGAGGAGGATGGTGTTCCCTCAGCCTCTCAAGGCAATTGCAGGTGACTTTGGGCTGCAGAAATCCAACTATTGGGCTCCACCCCATCTCCAATAGGACAAGAGATGGACTGTTTGCCCAGCCTCTCTGGGTAACTGCAGGTGCTTTTTGCACACACAGCCTGGACAGGTGGGTTCTTGTGGATCCACCCTCACCCCCCAATAGGAAAGGAAGGGGCTGGTTTCTCCACAGCTTTTCTGGGAAATGGCAGACAATTTCAGCCTGCATGGACTGGACTTTTGGATGCCTATGGATCCACCCCCACTCCCAATAGGATAGGAGGGGTCTGGTATCTCCACAGCCTCTCTGGGCAATGGCAAGTAATTTTAACTTCAGGGACTGAACTGTTGGGTACCTGTAGATCCAATCCCATGCCCTAATAAGATAGGAGGGGGCTGGTGTTTCCTCGGCCTCTCTGGGCAGTGACAGATATTCTAAGCCTTAAGGGATTGAACTGTTGGATGTTGGTGGTTCTGTTCCCATGCCCTAAAGGGCAGAAAGTACAGTACTCCCTCAGCTTCCCAGAGCAACTGCACATGAATTCAGCCCACATGGATTAGATTGTTGGACACTCCAGTGGGTCCTTTCCCATCCCTGGCAAGGAGGGGTCTGGTACTACATCAGTTTACCTGAGCAACTTTGATCATTTTGGACCAAAACAGCATAGATTTCTGCCCACTACTATAGCTTCATCCCCATCTGAGGTAGGGGAGGAAGAGATGTGAAGATATCAGTCTTCCTGGGCAACTACAGACAGTCTTGTCTTGCCCAAATTGGATAATTACACATGGCTGTTGCTCTGTCCCTACCCCTGAGAGAGGAGAAAGTTGGGAGAGGCTTCATTAATTACTGGGGTAATGTGGGCAGCTTCAACTTCAGTTCAGCCTAGAAGGCCAGGCTAGAGAGTGTTGATACAAGTGCATGGAGAACAGTGTGAATAGAGCACAGGTAAAGTGCTGGGAAGTAGTGGAGGTGATGTTGGAAAGGGAAGGTGAATCCAGTGACCCTGAAAATCAAGTTTAGCAATCAAGAGTTTAATGTGTTTTAGAGTTAGATTGGTGTCAATGGGCCATAAAAGTTGCTTGAGATGGGGAGGAGCACAGGCAGGGCTGGGCCTGAGAAAGGGGCTTTAGCAACAGGCTTGGTGTTCAGGGTGGACTGAAGGCTGAGATTTGCAGTAAAGGAGCCAACCACAGGGTCTCCATGGTGTTCCATGAGGGAAAGGCTCAGGAGTCACCCACACCAAGATCTAGCACTTATTCCAGTTCTGTACTGGTATATAGCTCTTGAAAAACTTTTGACTATGTATTCAACTATTGCATACCTGATAGAGCTTTTTGGGGGGGAGCTATTAGATAAAATAAATCATATACTTCAAGTTAAGCACCTAACACTGTACCTTGCATATGAAAAACTTCAGTAAACAAATATAAATGTACAAGACACAAATGTTCCTATTTCACAAGGCCATCATTACTCTTCCAACTATTCATTTTTGGGAAGCAAGAATTTTGTCAAAATTGACTAGATTAAGTGTAAGGAATGTGTGTTATTAGAGTTCTCTGTCCCAGTGACCAAAAAGCATAGTGGAAACTAGTGGAAAAACATTCTAGATGTCTCTGAATATATAACAAAACAAAATTAATACTATAAAAGTATAGTTTAATATAAGAGCACAATTATTGAAGTACCAGAAAATAATTTACAAATCAGAGAGTTCAAGTGGAGAATAGGGTGATCCTCAAGATCATTAATGCAAATATAGAAAGATACACATATGTAGGAAAAGACTGGAATACATTTTGAGAATGTACATATATTTTGTAACTTATTAAGATACTTGAAAATAGAAATGCATTTTCTAGCAATTTAAGAATCATTTATGAACTAAAATATAAGGAAGAATTAGAGGTAAGTACAAAATAGGCACTGTAGTTCAGTTGCTGTTGAACTTGGATGTACATCAGAAGCAGGTGGAGAACATGAAAAAATTATAGGTGCTGGGGTCCTTATTTCAAAATGTTGCCATGATGGGTAGCATAATTTTTTAAATGTTAATTTTTAAAATGTTTACCCAAGGTATTATGGCCTGAAGATTTGGTGAGAAAAAAAACCAGGAAATTATTAAATAAGTTTAAACCCCATCATTACATAAACTTAGAGAATTCTGGGGTGCTTTTAAGCATAACCTAGTGGTAAAAATGGAACATGGGTGAACATGGAAGAAGATGCAGGAGGAAGCAGATCTCAGAACAAACTGCAAGCTCACACTTCCAAGAAGAGGAAAACATCCTGAATTGCACAGCCACAGACACTTAAAAGAGTGGCAACAAGTTCTATAGACTGGAGGTGGAGATTCTTTGGACTTTCTCCTTGAGAAAAAAATTAACAAACAGAATGTTCATTAAAGCATGGAGAAAGAACAGTTACATAAACCAATATGAGAGAATCTTACAAATCTAATCTCACACAATATAAGCTATTCAAGAGAGAGACATAAAGCATGAAGTCATTTATGGGTAAAGACTGTATGATACATATAGCATCTCCTACCTGCTGAAGACTGACCTCACCCCTATTCCCACCCCCACCCCAGGCATCCTTCCCAATAACTCCTTGGTAGCACACCCAGCTTTAGCTGCTATAACATTAAATGCTGCCCACTCAGAGCTCATCTTGTTTTGAGAAAAGAGCACATACCTAGATGTTATCCCAAAACTTGCATACAAGCCCCTGGCATTCAGCCACATTTCCCCTTGCCTTATAAAATCTAAAGAGCAAAGGTACAGATATCCTCATGTGAACTTCCTGCCATCTTGCTGTCTGTCACAAGGTAGCCTGCAGCTCTTTGTAATTTCCCCTAATAAATGCTTAAGGAGTGATCACCCTGGTGTGCAGTGTTTTTATTCAGAATCTCAATAGGCCCCATTTGGGGGAAGTTTGCAGCAGCACGGCTGTGCCTCCCCCTATTTCTTCTTTTGGGGAGTCCTATTACTGGTTCAGTGGGAGACATATAGAAGACATACCAAAAAATTCAATATATTGTTTGGGGATTTTAAAATGTGATGAACATTTAGCAAAAAGCAAAGGATTGATAATCACAAAAGTAAGAGCATTAATTATGTCTGGATATGAAGGAAGGAGATATGAATATGTTGCATACAGAATATGCCAAAGTTAAAGATATTTTCTATACTTACAAGTTGGTGCATGAATTGCTGTTTTATTCTTATTATATATATATTAGATATTCATTTTATATAATCCCTTGAAATGTGGCTAGTGCAACTGAGAAATGAATTTTTAAAATTTTTTTGCAATTGAAATCTTAAAAAATAATAACTACTGGCCACCATATTGCAAAAACAAGCTCTAATGTACCTGATATTTCATTTTTTTAATGGAAAAAATAACTATCTTGGGCAAATAAATTGTTTCAGAAGGGCTCATCTAATACAGGGAAAAATTATTAAAAAGAAAACAGCAAAAGAGCTATACAAAGAAACTGAGGAAAAGAGGAAAAGGAAAATGAAAAAACAATAGTTTCCTAAGGACACTTTTGAGAAAAAAAACATGCAACAGAAAAAAAGATCTATGATCAAAATTTGATCATAAAGTTAATGAGATCATCACCTCTAAAACCAGGAGACAAAAGTAGAGATCCCAGGGCTCAGGCAGGAGCAGGCCAGAAATAGATGGGGCTGAAATGGAGGGACTGAGCCCAGAAAATAGAAATGCTGACTCTGAAAATGGTATCCTGTGGGAGAAGGGCATATTATGAGGGGTAGTGAAGTGCTGTTTTTTAATAAAGAATTCTAAAATGATTTAGACTTTTAAACTGGCTCTGAACTTACACTAATTCCAGAAGACCCAAATCATCACTGTTGCCTACTAGTCAGGGTAGGGCTTTGCATCCCTTAACCAGTCCTGTGGTTTTTGCCCCTGTACCAGAATGCATAATTGGATTACACATACTCAGCAACAGGCAGAAACCCCACAATGGTTCCCTGACACATGGAGTGAGAGCTATAATATGAAAGGCCAACTGGAAGCCAACAAAACTGTTTTTAAGTAGGAAAAAAGAATATCAAAAGCAATAGTGTATCCCTGGAGAGATTACAGAGATTAGTACCACCATCAAGGGCTTGAAAATTGCAGGGGAAGTGATTCCCACCACATCCCCATTCAACTGTCCTATTTGGCCTGCACAGAAAAGAGATGGATCTTGGAGGATAAGAGGGGTTATTTTAAACTTAGCCAGGTATTGACTCCAAATATAGCTACTATTACAGAGGCAGTATCATTGTTTGAGTAAATTAATACCTCCTCTGTTAACTGGTATACAGCTATTGATCTGCCAATTGATATTTTGCTTGATGCCTGTTATTAAAGACCACCAGAAAGCTTGTTTTCATCTGTTAAGGGCAGTAATACACCTTTGCCATTCTAATTTATGGGTTTATCAACTCTTCAGCCCTATGTAATAATCTAGTCTTCGGGGACCTCAGTTGGCATTCCCTTCCACAAGACATTACATTTGTTCAATGCATTGATATTATGCTAATTAACCTGGTCAGCAAGAAGTGAAAACTATTTTAGATTTATTTCTATAACCTTTGTGGTGTCCAAGGGTGGGAACTAAATAAAAAAAAAATATTCAGGTGCCTTCCCCATCAGTGAAATTGCCAGTCATCAAGTGGTGTTGGGCATGTTGAGATATCCCTTCTAAAGTGAGGGATAAGGTGTTCCATCTGGCCCCTCCTTCAACCAAAACAGGCAAAATATATATTTGGCTTCTTTGGATTTGGAGGCTGTATATGAATCTAAATTGGCATCCAATATATGTTACTGTTTCTCTCACATCCAGGATTCATGCATCCAAGAATTAAAGGGTGGAAAGGTTGTGGCACTACTCACTAATGATTCACTAATGATCCACTAGAAAAATTTTTGCTTCCTGACCTTTATGACCATATGCTTTGCTGGGCTAGAGGTTTGGGTTACAAAGAAAGGAGCATTTCTACCAGGAGACACAATAATGAGTCTGTTTAACTGGAAGTTATGATGGCACATGACCACTTTGGGTTCCTCATGCCTCTGAATCTACAGGCAAGGAAGAGAATTACTGTCCTGGCTGTGATATCTCCTGATTTCCAAGGGTATATTGGACTGCTAATCTACAATGGAGGTAAGGAAGAGTATGTCTGAAGGTGCAGGAAATCCTTGAGGGTGTCTCTTAGTATGATCATATCTTGTGATTAAAAGTAAATTAAAAACTATCAGGACCCAATCCAGACAAGACTAGTGGTGACCCAGACAATTCAGGAATGAAGGTTTTGGTCACCTCACCATGTAAAGAACAATGACCACCTAGATAGAGGATAGAATGGGTAGTGGAAGAAGATACTTGTAGATGTAAGCTATGACTACATGACTAATGCAGAAGTGAAGACTCTAATGGCTATGAGTAATTTTTCATTGTTTTCTTATAAATGTGCTTTTGTGTATCTGACTATCTATCCATCATATCTTTTTTCTTTCTTCTCTTATCCCCTCATCATATAAGTTGTATTAACTTTGTCCTTGTATTTTAGATACCAGACATGTAAGATAAGAGTGAACATCATCCAAGAACTTGCACCCTTTTCTGGGGAAAGGGTTAGTGTGTCTTCTTTTGTATTCAGGACAGATGTGTCATGTTTTGGTGGAAGTATGACTATGTTATTTTATTTATTTGGAGATTATTTGGTTTAAGGAAATGTGTACAGGTGTCAAATTGACAAGGGGTGAACAATGACAGTTAATTTCATGTATCAACTTGGCTACATTATAGTGTCCAGTTGTTTGGTAAAACAGTAGTCTACTTGTTATTGTGAAGGTATTTTGTAAATGGGATTTTCACCCACAATCCATTAATTGTATATCTCATCAACAAAAATTGCTCTCTGAAATGTGGTAATCTCAACCATAATTTGGAGGTCTTAAAAGCAAGAATTGAGGATTTCAGCAGTCAGAAGAATGGCTTCCTAAACATTGACCTTAATTCTTGCTGGAATTTACAGCAAGCCATCTTCCCCTGGGGAACTGGTACTAAGAACCACAATAATAATTTTATTGGAGTTTCTAGCCTGTGACCTGCCCTATAGAGTTTGAGTTTGCCAATGCCCATGGTCACATGAGCCAATTCTCTGGAAAACTCTGACTACATAACAGCTCTTGTTATGCCTCAGGACCCCCAAAGGGCTTATGAAATATAGAGTGAAGAGATTTGGGGGGTGATATAGTTGTTCCTTCTGATATCTTCCTGAAGTTATAGCTGGCATCCTGTTTTATAATAATTACCAGCAGCAGGAATATTATTGCTTTCCATAATTTATATACATGAAAGATAGAAATCCCATCTATATTATTATTAACTAAATGTGTTTCATGGAAAAATTGCAAAGATTTATTTAAAAAAGAAGCAGAAGTAAATCAGCTCTTTGAATTTGACATCCAGCAGAATGAAAAGAAAGTAAAGGTTGTAGTACATATGACTCTGTACTTGGGAGTTTACATATATTTGCTTATTTAATCCTCACCATCACAGTGCTGTTTATGCTTCATTTACCCATTTAACTGAACAGGTGAAAGGAGATTCAGAAACCCTTAGTAATATGACAAATCTCCATAGATAGAAAATGGTATAGGAGTAGGCAAAAAACAAGCCCTCCAGGAGAGAGGGGGCAAGATGGCGTTGGTGTAGGAGGGCGCACACTGCAAGCTCCCAGAGCAAGGCGGATTG
>JAKSZT010054587.1:3228302-3283515 GCA_026826555.1 Tolypeutes matacus
TTCTTTGGGAGTTGGAGGTTGTCCTGAGTACTGTTGTGGCAATGGATGTAGGCCATTTTAAATCAGCACACACCACTCAGAACTGAGTGGGAGAGAGTGTGGTCTACAGTGTGAACTGTGGTCTATGGTTGGTGGCAAGGCTCCAGGAGGTGTAAGTTCATTGAGGTTGGTGGGCCACACTATGGGAGATGTTTGTGTTGGATGTGGTGGGAGGTGTGGGAGGTGGGCAACATGGGAATCCGAGTGGGTTCCGTATAATATTTTAGGTAATCTAAGCACCTCTTAAAATATATGTATATATATATATATATAATAACATTTTTGTAAGCAAATACACATATATGCATATATATTTATATATCATTTTACAAATGTTTGTATGTATTGTGAGAATTTTGATTTTTACCCATAATAAAAAAAAAAAAAAAAAAAAAAAAAAAGAAAATGGTATAGCTAGAATTTGAACCTAGCTCTCTGCCTGTCTTCCAAACTCAGATTCCTAAACATGCTCATTGTGAGTGGTACGCACCACACCTAGGTTGTGCCTTGATATGTTACCTCTCAGATCAATGATTACAGCCCCTCACCCATTACCACAGACTCCTCTCCTTGCAGGTTATTGAAAAATTACTCTACATTTACAGGTTCTCCTCCCACCTCCCACACAGGAATATCTGGTGTATTGAACCCACTTTGTAAACATCAGTCTCCACTACTCCTCATTGTTACTTCCCAGTTTAGTCTCCACTTATTCATTTTCCAAGACAAAATAATCATCTTTTGACCCTTTCACTCCATCTGCTGATCAAGCCTGCAATCCCCAATGACTTTAAATACCTGCTTATTCCATGGCATCATTTGACACAGAACATCACTAGGATATTGATTCTGGTCTAAATGCACTCACAAATACCCAGTGGCTTTTGCATACACAGAAAATGGTACTGTGCCTTGCTAATCAACCATTCTTCCATGTTCTATATATGTGTCAAAACTCCATGCCTTTTGAATCAGTTTTCTCTCTGATCCTTTCAATTTTTCCATTTAAAAATGAAACTTTCTTATTTTAAAGGAAAAATAAAAGTCCTTCCCAATCCTGTCCAAAAAGACAAATAGTAATAATCATAATTTTAAAATTCTATTATAAACCATAAAGAAGCATTGAGAATTTGAATAGTACATTCTTTGAGTATACTGTTCAGATTTTTTGCTCTAAAATTGTTACTATACACATATTACAAAAGCCTTAAAAGTGTTGCCAAGGAATTTTTCTTAAAATTATGTATTTAGAGAGCTACTACAAAATACTCCAGTAAGGGCTTGCAGTGATCCTGTGGAGCATGATGCTCTCACTTCTGTATGCTAGCAGAAGCTAAGGGATCAGGTTCAAAAGTGATCATACTTGCAGGGTTAATATGAGTGGCCAGCTTGAGTGAGAAAGTCTGGGAGATGCATGTGTTCTTCCATGTACAAGAAAAATCCACTTGAAGCCAAAAATTCAGACATGGAACATGGTAGGATTTCATATTAAAATTTGTCTGGGAGGGGTTAAGGTAGTGAGCCCAGACAAGGCAGAGGGCTAGGTTGAACCAGTTTAACCTAATCAGCTTTTCTCATCTTCTCAGTGGGTTTAGTGTGGACATTCAAGCCACAATTTAGAATGCCCTTCAGTGTGCTCCAGACTGTTAGTTCCTATTAAAGGACTGTTTTGAGATTTGCATCCCAAGGAAAATTATGCTACATACAAATGATCCAAGATTTTTGCCCAAAAAACTTCTTGGATAAAATCTTAAAAATACTATTGCAATTGTGTCTCTTGAAGAAAAAAACATTATTCTAAATGTAAACAGATTTGCTCAATGCTTGTAGAAAACTTCAGAGTAGGTAAGTTGATTTCTAATTCTTTGCTGTATACACTCACTAGGGGGCAGGAGAGCAGCTGCCTTCTTGTGCCAGCATCATTTGGGGGATAAAAAAATGTTCCAAATAACTAAAGAGGACATCCCAGTGCTTCTAGAGACAGGCAATGAGAACCATGAGGAATACAGTGTTGAACATCCTGTTTTGAGTCTCCATGAGGGCAACCATGCAGTTGGCTACTATAAAGACAAAGACCAAAAGGATCACCATGATGGCCAAAAGGATGCTGAGTTTGCCCAGAAGGTCCTGGGCAGTGGCATTCTCCAGCCTTTCCAGCTGCACCACCTGCTGTCATAGCTCCATCTTGGAGATGTCCCTCTGACACACCTCTGGGGCCTCCTGGGTGTCCTGGCCTGTTTGTAGGGCTGTTAGGCAATTTCCTCTTCTATGCTGGCCAATTCTTCCTTCACGTTCAAGATTTCATTGTGGTGGAGCTCTGTTAAGTGTTTAGTTGTATTTCTAATCATTCACACCTATGTCACCCCTCCTGAAACATCTGCATAATAATGGAATAGTTCTGGTAATATTTCTTGAGGGTCTCAAAAGATTCCTCTAGTCTGGTCTGGGTTCCCAAGATCTCTAGGATCTCATGTAGTAGTGCATCAAATCCTGAGCTCTGCATGTCCAGAGTGTTTGTTTTGGAGTTGGATTCTCCTAGGTGATGCCTCCAGTGGTGCTGCTGGCTCCCACTGAGCCTGATGTGACAATAGAACAGTCTTCCTCACTACCATATTTTGGGCTCTATTGAAAGTTTAAAATCACCCCCAAAGTACCCCCATCCTCCACTTGCCCTTCCTCTAAACTTTAGAGTCTAAAGAGTCCTTTAGATTAAAGACATTGCTGCACTGCCATATTTATTCCAAATCAATTAAGCAGTCTCTCTGTGCTTTGAGGCCACAGCTCCTACTGATGAATGGGTGGCCTAGGAGAAACCGGAGAGTCCATCCTTGACACTGTCCACCACACCCTCACTGAACCAAGTCATCTTCTCTTCCACATACTTCAGACCTTGGTGCATGTCCCTAAATACATCCTTTGGCTGGTGCTGGATCCTATTGTGTTCTACCTCCCAGAGCTCCCAGTGGAAGTGTTCAAGCTTCTTTTGTAGCTGGAGTAGGGTTTGGGAGGATTTCTAGTCCTTCTCAAAGACGGGCTTGATTCGGGTTGCCTGTTGCCTGACTTCGCTATTGGCAAAGCTTCAAGTGCTCAGCAATGTTGTCATCCTGGGCTCTTTGTGCAATCTTGATCTGTTCTGTGATCTTCAGGATTTTCTGCTGGAGGTAAACAATAGCAATTTTTGTGCCCTGAGGGTCTGGTGTTCCATGTGGATACTGCCACCGGTGTTAGAGGTCACTGCACTGGAAGTCTGGGCAAGTCTTCCCAGTAAAGTCTGCTTTACTTTCATCCACTCACTCCACTCTGCAGTTGCCTCCTCTCCTGGTAGACATACAGCAGCAGGAGATGCACAAGCTATTTCCATCACAGCTGAGCTGGTATGAGCATCTGTCCTGGATGAAAGACCTGCACCTGCCTGACTGCATAATGGCTGCTGTCTTCTGGCCAGATCTCCTGTTGACTTGAGGGCTTACCTTTGGGACCTCTGTTTTGAGTGTAAGTCTAAGAAACCATTGCCTAACACAGTGTCCTGAACAAGTTTCCCTATGTTTTCCTCTGGTAGTTTAATCATCTTAGCTCTTATATTTAGGTCTCTGAAACATTTTGAGTTAATTTCTGTATATGGTGTGAGACAGGGGACCCCCTTCATTCTTTTCTTCTATGGATATCCAGCTATCCTAGCAGCATGTGTTGAAGAGATTATTCTTTCCCAATTGAGTGGAATTGACAGGCTTGTCAAAAAGCAATTGGCATAGGGGAGCTGATGTAGCTCAGTGGTTGGGCACCTGCTTCTGATATATGAGGTTCTTGGTTCTATCCCCAGTTACCTCCTAAAAAATTATTGGCATAGGTACAAAAATCCTCAATAAAATACATGCAAATTGAATCCAACAGCACATTAAAAGAATTATACTCCATGATCAAGTGGGTTTTATCCTAGGTATGCAAGAGTGTTTCAACACAAGAAAATCAATTAATGTAATACATCACATTAACAAATCAAAGGAGAAAAATTACATGATTATTTCAATTGATGCAGAAAAGGCATTTGACAAAATATATCATCCTTTCTTGATTAAAAAACACTCTGAAAGATAAGACTAGAAGGAAACTTTCTCAACATGATAAAGTGCATATAAGAAAAACTCATGGGTAATATTTATACTCAATGGGGAGAGGTTGAAAGCTTTCCCTCTAAGATCAGGAACAAGACAAGGATGCCCATTATCACCACTGATATTGATTTTGTGAATAATAATAATAACAATAATAAGAGAAATTATGCAAGAAAAAGAAATAAAAGGCATCTAAATTGAAAAGGGAGAAGTAAAACTTTCAATATTTGCAGATATTATACTATAGAGGTTTTTTTTTTTCAAGTAAGTACACACAGAATATATTAAAACTGTAAGATATGTACATTTTTTGTTCTAAATTTGGGGGAAAAAAGAGAACCAGGGTGGTTATTTTAGCATTATGAAAAATTAGATCTTTAAATTGATAAAGAGAGGACACAATTTGTTACATTCTGCTGTTATTGATTAAACATCCATGATTCAGACATTCACATTGCACAGCTCCAGTTTTTCTGACAGCTTTCTTGATATCATATCACCCTACAGCTCAGCACTTAGTCCTCTTCTCTCTATTGATGCATCTCTCTCATTTGCCTCATTAAACACATGGCTGTCTGTAGCAGATTACATCCTAGCTTACACCTCCAGTTATACGAGCTTCTCTGAGGTTCAGACTCATGTATTTCAATATCTGCATAGCACTCTGTGTCTCAGCTACTTCCTCTGTAAATTATGAATTATAATAATATATTCTTCACATGGTTGCCATGCAGAGCAAATACCTGAGAAAGGAAAAACAATTAGAAGAGTGCCTGGCACCGGAATGAGTATATACTTAATGAGCGGAGTGTTAACTCAGCATTATTGCTTGACATCATCAAATACATATCTAATAAAAATACAAGGCTGCCATACAACAATTCTTGGTTCCAATCCCCATTCTAATCTTATCAATGAATTTTTCAAGACTGGAATAGACATAGTTTGGCAGGTTCCTACCTAATCAGTTGTTCCAACTCCTGTATGGGTGACCATAGAGCCAGTTTCAATCAACTTACCTAGCAGAGTTATTATCAGGCTGCTCATGCTAATACATTCAACCCAGAATATCTGGGGAAAAAAAACACCCCTTGGATATATTCTGTCCAATTTATAATGATGTTATTTCCTCCATTGTCTAGCACACCAGTATCTTGCTCTTTCCTTATCAGGGTCCTCCATTTTAAACTACCTGTTTTGAAAAAGTCTGTTTGAAGGTAATATAAAGAAATGTAAATGATTTTTGTATTTTATATTTGTGATAAGTTTACACATTATTTTCTATGGTCATTAATATTTTCTGTGGCGACAGGCCCATCACCTGTGAGTAATGACAGTTAAATGATGGGTTTTTAAATTGTCTTATTGTGCTAAATAGCACATGAAAAGGATCTTAAATTCCTTAACCATTACGTAAAAGCAAATCAAAACCAGAATAAGATACTCTTTCATGCCAATAAAATGGTTACTGTCTTAGTTCCCTAGTTGCTAAAGCAAATACCATACAATGGGTTGGCATGAAAAAGGAATTTATTGGCTCAGAATTTCAGTGACTAGAAGGCTTGCTTCCTGCCAGCATCAGTATCAACTTACTGGACAGCAACCTTCGTGGTTTCTTGGCTTTTAAGACACAAGGCAATACACAAGTCTCTTTTCAGTTCCCTTTTCTTCCAGAACTTGCTGCTACTTGTGGTCTTTCTCTCTGTCTGATTTTTACTCTGCTTATGAATAACTTCAATAATCTGGATTAAAATCCCACCTGATTCACTTGGGCCACAAAATAACTGAAGTAACTTCATCAGAAGGTCCTGTTTATAATGGGCTCACAGGAATGGATTAAGAAATGTTTTTCTGGAGACTTAAATCCAAGCCATCACACATGCTTTGCTTGAGAGACCTGTAATTTGACTTCCCTGAGGATATGGCCCTCATGCCTCAGTCAGAGATTAACCTGTTTCACCAGATGGAACTTTAAAGGAATCACCTGAAATAATTGATTCACAAGAAACCACTAATTCCTTTAATAACTCACCCCCACTACCCCCTTTGCTTCCAGACCTATAGTTAGTCTGATGTCTTAAAAGATCTGAAAGGTGTGGTACAAAATGTGACCCAAGAGGAGGTGTGCTCTACTCCAAAAGAACTGCATGTTTTTTCCAATTCAGATATACAGAAATCAGGGGAATATGTGTGGAAGTGGATATTAAGAAGGGATAATGGTTGAAAGATCATAAAGTTGGATAAGGCTGAATTAATTGATATAAGCCCACTAAGCAGAGTTTCTTGATTCAGTGTTCTACTATGAGTATTTAGAAAGGACTTTAAAGGCTGACACAGACTGAATAGTCAGACACCTGTGACTGCACCATGGTCCTCCAATAGGATAATAGGGAAGCTGTGTTTCCTCATCTTCCCTGACCAATAGCAGGTGCTTTAGGTCTGCATAGACTGGACTGTTGAGTCTGCTGACTTCACTCCAACCTGCCAATAGGACAAGAGGGTGGCAATGTTTCCCCAGCCTCTTTGTGCAACTGCAGGCACTTTCAGCCTGCACTGGCTGGATTCTTGTGTGCTGCAGCTCCACTTTCATCCTCCAATAGTATAGAGGGGAACTGTGTTTCCTCAGTCTCTCTAGACAACTGCAGGTGTTTTCAGTCCACATGGGCTACTTTGTAAGACACCTGTGGTTCTATCCCCACCCCTTAAAAGGCAGAAGGGACAATGGACTTTAAGCCTCTCAGGACAACTGCAATGCTTTCATCCCACTTGGCTTAGATTGCTGGGCACACCAGGGATCCATCCCTGCCTCTGGAAGCAGAGGAGGGGCACCAGTGCTACATCAGTCTATCTGTGCAACTGCATCAGTTTTGTCCTGTATGCTTAGTTTCCTGCCCACACAAGCAGCTCCATCCACACCCTAGTCAGGGGAGGAAGGGGGATGAAGCTTCATCAGTCTCTCTAGGCAACCACAGATGGTCTTGGACTGCATAACTTGGATTACTGCACATGGCTGTGGCTCTGTCCCTATAGCTGGCATGGAATAAGGGTGGGAGAAACTTCATCAGTTCCTGGGGCAGTGAGGGCATCTTCAGCCTCCACAGGTTATGGTTCCTACTACACAAACAACAAGGAAGAAAGGGCAAGAAAGCCCTAATCTAAAGGAAGAAACTTCACCCAGAATAAATACATTTAGTAAGTGAGAAGCCAAGACACCAACAAAAAATTACAACCCATACAAAGAAACAGGAAGATATGGCCCAGTCAAAGGAACAGGATAAGCCTAAAGATAACAGAAATGAATTGAAACAACTAATCATAGATGTTCAAACAAATTTCCTTAATAAATTTAAAGAGATGCCTAAAGAGATTAAGTATGTTAAGAAGACACTGGGTGAGCACACAGAAGAAATTGAAAGCATACTTAGAAAATAACAGATATTAGTGGAATGAAAGGCACTATAAATAAAAGTAAAAATACACTGGAGGGGAGTGGATGTGGCTCAAATTGTGGAGCACATGCTTCCCAAATGAGAGGTCTTGGTGCCTCCTAAAAACAAAACAAACAAGCAAACAAAGAGACCAACTCGAAGGAGCCTTTGTCGCTCAGTGGTAGAGTGCTAGATTCCCAATATGATGTCCCATGTTCAATCCCTGGCCCTGATACTCTGAAAAATATAAAAACTGAAGACATATAACAGCAGATTTGAGGAGGCAGAAGAAATGGTCAGTGAGCTTGAAGACATGACCTCCAAAAGCAAACATACAAAAGAACAGATAAATAAAGAATGAAAAGATTGAACAGGTCTCAGAGATCTAAATGATGGCAAGAGACATGCAAACATACATGTTATGGGTGTCCCAGAAGGGGAAGAGAAGGAAAAAGGGGCAGAAGGAATATTTGAAAAAATAATGGTAGAAAATTTCCTAACCTTATTGAAAGACATAGATATCTGTATCCAGGAAGAACAATGTAATCCCATCTGAATAAATCTGAATATACCTAACCTGAGAGAGATACTAATCAGAATGTCAAATGCAAAAGACAAAGAGACAATTCCAAGAAGAACAAGAGAAAATCAATGCATCACATACAAGTGATGTCCAATAAGATTAAGTGCTGATTTCTCATCAGAAACCATGGAGGTAAGAAGGCAGCGGTGTGATATATTTAAAATAGTGCAAGAGAAAAACTTCCAGCCAAGAATCTTATATCCAACAAGATTGACATTCAAAAATGAGGGCAAGTTTAGAGTATTCACAAATAAACAGAAACTGAGAGAATTTTTAACCAAGAGACTAGTTTTACAGGAAACACTAAAGGGAGTACTACAGTCTGAAAAGAAAATACAGGAGAGAGGGGCTTGGAAGAGAGTCTAGAAATGAAGATTATATCAGTAAGTGTAACTAAAGTTGTAAAAAGAAGGTGAAAGTAAGATATGACAGACAAAACCCAAAGATAAAAATGTATAAATTAATTACAGTAATAACACTGAAAGTTAATGTATTAAACTCCCCAATCTAAAGACACAGACTTGTGGAATAGAAAAGAAAACATGAGCCATCTCTATGCTATCTATAAGAGACTTACCTTAGACCCAAGAATACCAATACATTGAAAGTGAAAGGCTGGAAAAGATATTCCACATATGCTGTAACAAAAAACTGAAGTAACTATACTTATATCAGATGAAATAAACTTTAAAAGTAAAATTGTTATTAAAGACAAAGAAGACCAGTACACATTAATCAAAGAAGCAATTCACCAAGAATATAAAATAAGAAATATATATGCACCTAACCAGGGTGTCCCAAATTACATGAGGCAAACATTGTCAAACTGAATTGAGAAATAGATGTCTCTACAATAAGAGTTGGAAGACATCAATATACCATTCTTAGCAATGAATAGATCATCTGGGCAGAGGAACAATAAATAAACAGAGAGCTTGAATAATAATATACATGGACTAATCCTAATAGACATATACAGAACACTGCACCCCCCAAAAGCAGGATATACATTCTTCTTACGCGCTCATGGATCTTTCTCCAGGAGCAGACTTCAATAAATTCAGTAAGGTCAAATTATACAAAACACTTTCTCTGATCATAATGGAAGAAAATTGTAAATCAACAACAGATAGAAAAAGGAGAAATTCACACATATATGGAGATTAAACAACACACAAATAATCAGTTTGTCCAAGAAGAGGTTGTGAGAGAAATCAATAAATATTATGAGATGAGTGAAAATGAGAATACAACATATCAGAACCTATGAAACGCACCAAAAGCAGTGCTGAGAGGAAAATTTATAATCTTTAGTGCTTACTATTAAAAAAAGAAGACCTAAAATCAATGTCCTAACTAAACAGCCAGATGAACTACAGAAGCAACAAACTATTCCCAAAGCAAGCAGAAGGAAAGAAATAACAAAGATCAGATCAGAAATAAATGAAATAAAATAAAGCAATAAAGAAAATTAACAAAACCAAAAATTGGATCTTCAAGAAGATTAACAAAATTGACAAACCCCTAGCAAGATGCACAAAGTAAAGAAAAGATGTAAGTAAATTAAAGAGAAAATGAAAATGGGGACATTACTACTGACCCCACAGAAATGAAAGAGATCATGGATACTATGAACTACTGTATACCAACAAACTAGACAATGTAGATGAAATGGAAAAATTCCCTGGAAGATACAAACAACCTTCACTTACCCTAGAACAAGGGTTCTTAACAAGGGGTCCTTGAGATTGAATTTAAATAAAAAAAAAAATTCTTGAGGGGATGTGTTGATGTGGGTGTGATATATTTATGAAATAATACACAGTACAATGTGGACTTATTAAGGGGTTTTCACCTGACTGACAAAAGGCTCTGTTGGACATAGAAGGTTAATAACCCCTGCCAATAAAAATAGAAGACCTCAAAAAACCATTCGCAGACTTACTTGGCAGGAGAGATACCATGATCACAAAGGTGGTTTTCCCAGGGCAAGGATTATCCTTTGCAATCTGGATGTGCAGATCCCTGCAATTTGCCCAAATGTGGGAAATTTGACTGCATAATTTGTGGTAGTGAGGGACTGTATTTGCTCTCTCCCTGGTAAAATGAATAAATAAATAAGAAAACAATCACAGGTAAAAAGATTGAAACAGTCATCAAACAGCTCCCCAAAATGAAAAGCCCAGGACCAGATGGTTTCACAGGTGAGTACTACCAAGCATTCAAAGTTATAATACCAATCTTACTTAAACTCTTCCAAAAAATTAAACAAGAATGAATGCTACTAATCTCATTCTATGAAGTCCATATCACCCTATTACCAAAGCCAGATAAAGATAATAAGGAAAAGAAAACTACAGACCCATTTCCCTATTGAATAAAAATGCTAAAATTGTCAACAAAATACTTGCTAATTGAATCCAACAACACATTAAAAGAAATATTCTTCATGATTGAATGGGTTTCACACCAGTCATAAAAGGGTGGTTCAACACAAGAAAATCAATCATTGTGATGCAACACATTAATAAATCAAAGAGAAAAATCACATGAGCTTATCAATTGATACAGAAAAGGCATTTGACAAAATACAGCATCCTTTTTTCATAAAAATACTATAAAACATAGAAATCAGAGAAAACTTTATCACATGATAAAGGCCATATATGAAAAACACAAAGATAATATTGTACTCAATGATGAAGTAGTAAAAGCTTTTCCATTGAGATCAGGAAGAAGACAAGGGTGCCCACTGTCACCACTGTTGTTTAATATAGTGCTAGAGGTTCTACCTAGAGCAATCAGGCAAAAAAAAAAAAAAAAAAAAGAATAAAGGTCATCCAAATTGGAAAGGAAAAAGTGAAACTTTCACTATTCACAGATGATATGATCTTAAACATAGAAAATTCTTAAAATCCACAACAAAGCCATTAAAGTCTATAAAAGATTACTGCAGAGTGGCTGGATAAAAAATCAATACACAAAAATCATTAGTGTGCATATATAAGAGAAATGCAAAATTTGAGGAAGAGATGAGGAAAAAAATTCCATTTACATTACTGACTAAAAGAATCAAATATTAAGAATAAACCTCACCAAGGATGTAAAGCACTTGTATTCAGAAAACTACAGTGCATTGTTAAAAGTAATTTTAAAAGAACTAAATAAATGGGAGAATATTCTGTGCTCATGAATTGGAAGACTAAATACCTTCAAGATGGCAATTCTATCCAAATTGATATAGAGGTTCAATGTAATCCCAATAAATATTACACTAGCATTTTAAAAAGAAATGTAAAACACAGTTATCAAATTTATTTGGAAGGATAAGGGGCCTGAATAGCCAGAAACATCTTAGAAAGAAGAGCAAAGTTGGAGGACTCTCACTTCCAGATTTTAAATCATATTACATAGGTACATTGGTAAAAACAGCCGTGTAATATTTTAGGTAATCTAAGCACCTCTTAAAATATATGTATATATATATATATATAAATAACATTTTTGTAAGCAAATACACATATATGCATATATATTTATATATCATTTTACAAATGTTTGTATGTATTGTGAGAATTTTGATTTTTACCCATAATTAAAAAAAAAAAATGAAAAAAAAAGATAGACAGATAGACCAGTGGGACTGAATTGATGGTTCAGAAATAGAACATCACATCTATGGTCAAGTGTTTTTTGACAAGGCTGTCAAAACCACCCAGGCAGGGCAGAACAGTCTATTCAACAAATGGTGCTGCAAAAACTGGGTATCCATATCCAAAAGAAAGAAAGAGGACCCCTATCTCACATTTTATATAAAAATTAACACAAAATTGTTCAAAGGCCTAAATATAAAAGCTACTACCATAAAATTTCCAGAAGAAAATACAGGAACCATCTTCAAGACCTAATGGTAAGTGGTGTATTCTTAAACCTAACACTGACAACATGAGCAAAGAAAGAAAACATGGATAAATGGGACCTCCTTAAAGACTTGTGATTCAAAGGACTTCATCAAGAATGTGAAAAGACCACCCACTCAATGGGAGAAAATATTTGGAAATCACTTATCCAATAAGGTTGACTTCCATGCTATATAAAGAGATTATACAACTCAACAATATTAAAGCAAGCAAACCAATTTAAAAATGGGCAAAAGAGCTTAGGCATTTCTCCAAAGAGGAAATACAAATGGCAAAAAAGCACATTGAAAATGTTCAATATCACTAGCTATTAGGGAAATGTGAATCAAAATGACAATGAAATATCTCACACCACATAGAAAGGTCATTAATTAAAAAAAAAAACAAACAGAAAACAATAAGTGCTGGAGAGGATGTGGAGAAATAACACTCCATCATTGTTGGTGGGAATGTAAAATGGTGCAACCTTTGTGGAAGAGAGTTTGTTGGTTCCTTGGGAAGCTAAATATAGAACTGCCATATGATCTAGCAATTCCTTTACTAGGAATATATGCAGAAGAATTGAAAACTGAAACATGAACAGACATTTGGACACCAATGTTCATAGCAGTGTTATTCCAAATTGCAAAGGATGGAAACAACTCAAGTGTCCATCAACCAATAAATGCATAAACAAAATGTGGTATATACATATAATGAAAGACTATGCTGCTGTAAGAAATGAATTTGGGACACAGATGATAATATGGATGATCCTTGAAGACATTCTGCTCAGTGAAATAAGCCAGTCACAAAAATACAAATATTGCATGGTCTCACCAACATGAACTAAATACAAAAAACAAACACATGGAATTAAAACCTAGAGCATAGGTTATTAGGAGATAGGAGGAGGGCTGAGAAGAGATACTGATGCTTAATATATATGGAAGTTTTAACAAAGTTGATTGTAAAAATGTGGAAATGGATAGAGCTGATGGTAACACATTAAAATGTGTGGAAGTAACACAATTGGCTTATAAATGGGGTTGTGGCTAAAAAGGGTAGTCTAGGGATTTAAATTTTCAAGTGAAAGAAAGCTAGAGAATAATCTAGATACTGCATAACACAATGAATCAAGAGGTGGATGAGAATTGTAGTTAATAGTACATACACAAGATTGTCCTTCTATGAATATGAACAAATGTAAATCACTATTGAAAGGTGGAAGAATATTGAGAAGCATAGGAAAAATACAATTAATGTAACCAATGGACTATAGTTAACAGCAATATTGTAATATTTTTGCATCAATGCCAAAGATGCCTTATGTTAATAAAAGGTAGTATGAAAAATATATACCAAATGTATGCTATAGACCATAGTGATAAAATCTGATGATATTATCTCATAATCTGTAACTAATGTTCCACAACAATGTAGTGTGTTGGTGGAGGAGTGTTGTATAGGAATTTTGCACATGTACGTGATTGTTTTGTAAGTTCACAATTTCTCTAATAAAATATATATTTTAAAAGGGCTATAAGACTTTGTTTAGTTGAATCATGGAGAAAAGGTGGCCTACACTAAATGAAGTGGAAATGCCAGAACTGCCCTGATTTAATATAGAGGAAGAGGTAAAAAGCTTAGGGAGATTGGAATGTTAGAGTGGATTTATCATGTGAGACATATTTAACCACCCAGAAGTGCCCAGAGGACACAACTTTCACAACTGTGAGGAATAAATTTGTAATAGAACCATTACCCTGAAGAGCTCTGTAGTCACTCTTCTCTGTAGGCCAGATATTACTGTGGGAACTGCTGAAACTGTAGTTGGATCCTTAAATGCAATGAGGATGATCAGATCCCAGGTTGGCAGAAGTCTAATTGTGGCAATTATTTGCCCAACACAAGGGATCATGGTGACTGTAAAGGACAGCAGAGTCAAAGCAGTAATCAAAACTGTCTGACTCACAGAGATATGGCATTGGCTAGTTGACCATAAGGTACTTAGAAGTGAAATAAATAGGCAGTCTACTAAACTCTTATGTGATCTATATAAGTAGAAGATTTCTAGGCCAAATGAACAAACATCTAACTTGAATTTTAAAAAGAGAGTCATGGCCCCTCAATCAATTCTCAGACTTAAGAAAGTTTAAGAGACTCAGAATTCATTGAATGAAGGGTAAGCCATGCTCCCTTGGGGAAGGGGAAGGCACATTGCTAAAAATTTATCCTATTAATAGTCCTCTTGGCTTTCCCCAAAGGAACCTATGGCCTTTGCAAGGGTGGCTGAGCTTTGGGGAAAAGGAAATGATCAGACACTTTAGCAATTCCTGGACAATGGCTCTGAACTGACACTAACTCCAGGAGACACTAATCATCACTGTGATCCACCACTCAGAGTAGGAGCTTATGGAGTTCAGGTGATGAAGTTTTAGTTCAGGTCCATCTCACAGTGGATCCAGTAGACCCCCAAATTCTGTGGTTACATCCCCAGTTACAGAATACATAATTGTAATAGACACACTCAACAAGTTGCAAAACCCCTGCTTTGGTTCCCTGACCTATTGAATGAGGACTATTATGGTAGAAAGGTCAAGTGGAACTGCCCAACTTAGCAAATAGTAAATCAAAAGTAATACCAGGTTCCTGAAGGGATTGCAAATTGGTGTCAACATAAAGGACTTGAAAGATGTAGCAATAGTTATTCCCACCATGTCCCCCTTCTACTGTCATATTTGGCCCAATGACTCTTGAATGATACCTTCCCCCCAACGTGGGACATGACTCCTGGGGATGAGCCTCCTTGGCAACGAGGGATTAATACCATGTGTCAACTGGCAACACAATTGGAAAAAGACCTTGAATTATAATATATTTAACAAGGCAGTGACTCCAGTTGCAGCTTATCTTCCAGATGTGGTATCACTGTTTGAGCAAACAACACATCCACTGGTACCTGGTATATAGCTAATGATTTGGCAAATTTTCCCCTTACACCTGTTAGTAAAAATGACAGGAAACAGTGTCCCTTCAGCTGAAAAGTACAGCAATAAACTTTCACTGTAGTACCACAGGTTAATGTCAACTCTCCATCCCATTTTATAATTTAGTCCATAGGAACAATGATCACTTTTCCATAAGACATCCCACTGGTCCATTACATTGATGAAATTATGCTTGCTGGACTTAGAGATCAAATTGTAGAAATGACTATAGTCTTATTGATAATATATTTGCATGTTAGAAGATGGGAAATAAATCCAACAAATATTCAGAGGCCTTTCACCTCAGTGAAATTTCTAGGCATCCAGTGCTGTGGGACATCAAGATATCCCTTGTATCCAGTCCTTCCTACAGCCAAAAGTGAGGCACAATTCCTAGTTGACTTCTATGGATTTTCAAGGAAATATACTCCTCATTTTGGTGTGCTACTTCAGACCATTTAACAAGTGGTTAAATGGTTATAAAGTTATAAAGTTGGGCATACAAAGTGGTATATACAAGACCATTCCTGAGAAGTCCCTGAAGACATAAACAAATTATAAAATTTGGTATATTCACCCAATGAAATCATATTTAGCTGTAAAACTGAATGTAGTTATGATGCTTGATGTGACATGGGTGAACTTTGAAAACATCAGGCTAATTGAAATAAGCCAAATCCAAAGGACAAATATTGTAGGATTATACTTACATGAAATATCTAGAAAAGAAAGTTCATAGATACAGGAAGTAGATTAAAGGTTACAGGGACCAGGGTAAGGAGAAATAGAGAATTATTGCTCTATGGGGAAAGAATTTATGGCTTGTGTGATGAAAAATTTTGATAATGGAAGGTGGTGATGTTAGCAAGATGTAAAAACAATAAATGGCTTTAAATTGTAAACTTATGGTTAAAATGGCTAATTTTATGGTACATATATGTTATCACAAGGAAGACAATAACATGATTAAATACAAAATAAGTGACCTGGAATATAAATAGTGTATGAATTAGAGGAGGTAAATGCTGGGCCTCATTAAGTAAATTTATTTAACAAATAGAACAGTTTAAGCACTATTACATATAATACTATTACAATTCATTATGGAGTTGGGGTTTAAGCTGGCTTATGAACCAGTGGAGGATCTGTTCATTCATTCATTCATTTTTTCATTCATTCATTCTTCCAAAAGAATTTGGAGTGTATTTTCAGGCATGATAGTAGACTCTGGAAGTGTAATGGAGTCAAGACAGATCTGGATCCTGCCTTCAGGAGCATTGGGATAAAAGGAGGACAATACATACATAAGTGGATAAAACAAATATAGATTATTTCAATGCTGGGTAGGAATTAAAAAGGCCTTTCTAATCACTAGTAAGAGGGTGGGGATCTACTTTACATAGATCTACTTTTATCTGAGTAATGATGTGACATTCAGAATGAGACCTGAAGAATGAAAAGGTACCAGGCACTCAAAGTACTAAGAAGAACTCACTACAGGCAAAAGTCACAGCAAGGGCAATGTCATGAGGTGGAAAAGGCACCTAGCCTTTTGAAGGAACAAACCTGAGTATGTGGAAGAAGGTTGGCTTTGCAAAAGGAGAAATAGGCAAAAGGAAGCTCTCGGGGAACCTTGAAGGCTATGACAGGTTTGGATTTTATTCACAGCCTCCTTATATGTAAAGGAGGGATAACGGTGTGATGGGGTGGGAGCAGGGCAGAAGAACCAGGATGAGCAAGGTAGTTCATGGACAAGTGAATACAGCAGCTGGACTGTAGAGTTCAACTGTGGTGGAAACAGGAGATATGGCTGGAGTCCAACATTCAGGCTATATTATGAAGGGCTAAATTTACTTACAAATTATGTTTCCTGTAAGCAATAGTGCATTGTTGATTATTTTTCAGAAGAATATTTTTGTGAAATAAAAACTGTCCAATATATTAGAGTAAGGAATGGAAAAATATGTAAAATGTAATCCCTACTGATTTTATTGAATCAGTCCTAAATTTGTGTCTTAGGAATATGACTGATGAAAAAGAAATAAGTTTAAGAAAATTTTCTTGGGCCATTTGCAGTGGATATATTCTGTTTTGCTTGTCCTCCTGCCTCCTAAACAATCTTGCTCCATCCCCTATGATGTCATTTAGTCCCTTTCTCTGGCTTCTCTTTGACACCTAAACATGATCTCCCCACTCTGTCTCATCCAGCACAAAGTTTTTAAAAGGTCTGAAGTAACACACCAAAATGAGGAGTGTCTCTACCATTGGTCTTTATCCTTTCAGAGTAAGGCTTCTTGGAAGAGTCAAGAGCATTCCCTGTCCCTACATTCCAGTCTCTAATTTAAACCTTCTTTATTTGGGTCACCATGATCTTAAACTCACTCCACCTTAGCCAACCACTCCACTGAAATTGCTATGCTAAATTTACAAGTTGCATTCAAATTCTCAAATATAATATATGTTTTCCTTTTATTATCATTCCTGACCTTATTTATTTTCTGATTTTCCAGGCTTTAGTTTTGATTTGATAATATTCTCCCACTTACTTGATGTCATCTTTTTGCTATCCTTATTAATTCTCTGCTTTTCTTTCTCAGCTAGCTCTATCTCTATTTACCCCTTATATGTTGATATTCCACAAACTTCAAGCTCCTGCTCATTTCCTTGCCCCGTCTATGAGTGACTTCATCCAAAACTATGGTTTAAACTCAATCAACCTGCCAGTGAGTCACAACTCTTCACATCTGGTTCAGAACACTCTCCGAGCTCCATATCTAAATTTCCAGCTAGAATATTATGGGTACCTCAAACTAAACCTCTTCCCCCAAAGTTCTACCCTACTTTCTGGTCAGAAAGAATGTTACCACTATCTATCTCTTGTTTAAGCCTGAAACCTGGGAGGTTTCCTTGACATCTCCCTCTTTCACCCTTAGATATAATTATCAATGGAGATCTGTCAATTCTACTTTCTAAATATATTTTATTAATTTAGCCCTGCTTAATTTCCCTGTTGCCCTAATCTTAATGAAGGTTTTCACTGCTTATTTCCTGGATATCTGACACCACCTTCCAACTAGTTCCTTTTCCTTGAGACTAGACTCCTTCAAAATTTATCCTTAATCTTTATAAAATGCAAATTTGATGTTATTGTGTAGGAATTGTAATCTAAGGATTGCAGTATGCATCTTAATTTATCACAATCTACTTCAGATTGTTTTAATGCAATAAAAATTACAAACTTTGCTTCAATATATCTTCATTTTCTCCTTTTTTTTGCTTTTATTGTCATATATTACATCTATAGATGTTAAAAACTTCAATGTTATAATTATGGCTTTATAGACTCTCATGTATTTTAAAGTAAATATTAAATAAGAAAATATGTAACTAAACAATCTATTATTTCATCCCACATTACTATTATTTTTGTTGCACTCCATTTATCCCTAAAGATTTGAATCACAGTCTGGAGTAATTTCTTTTCAGTCTGAAATACTTCCTTTAGTATTTCTTGTAAGTAATGTATGTTACCAACAAATTCTCTCAGTCTTTGTTTATCTGGAATTGTCTTCCTATCCCTTTCATTTTTGAAGGCTAGCTTTTCTGGTTATGCAATTCTTGGCTAACACCTATCTTTCAGAATGTTAAATATATCAGCCCACTTCCTTGTGGAATAGAGCCATTAACCATATTTATGCTTCCTTCTATGTGATGAATTCTTTTCTTTTGCTGTTTTCTAGATTTTCTCTTTTTCTTTGGCTTTCAAAGTTTGAATATGATGTTTATAGGTATGTATCTTTTTATATGTATCCTACTTTGGTTTGTTGAGATTTGGATGTGTAGATTAATATTTTTCCATTTCATTTGGGAAATTTTCAGTCATTAGTTCTTTAAATATATTTTATGACCTTTTCCATCACTCCTGGGTGTCCTGTTACACATATTTGGTATATTTGATGTTATATTACAAGTTTCTGAAGCTTTATTCATTTGAATTGTCTTTTTTACTAACACTGAGAGTAGATAATTTAAATTGATCTATTTTCAAGTACACTGATTATTTCTTTTGCCATCTTGAAACTAGAGATTTTCTACTGGATTTTTCACATTCATAATTGTTTTTCATTTAATATTTCATTTAATATTAATATTTCAATTTGGTACTTTTTATATAATTCTACTCCCTTTTGACAGTTTCATTTTGTTCCTTCATTGTAACCCTTTCTTTCATTCTTAAAACATGACTTACTTTAGTTTCTTAAACATATTTGTAATCACTGCTTTGAACTCTTTACTAATTTGAAGTCTGAGGATACTAGGAGAGAATTTCTATTAACTATGTTTTTCCTGTTTATGGGTAACTTCATTTGTTTTGAAAATTTATCATTTTAGATGACATATTGTAGTATGTGTGAATTCTGACTTTTCCCCTGAAGGTTTTTGTTGATGCTGTTCCTGCTGATCTTGTTAGTGATTGTTTCTTTGTTCATTCATTCCTGTGACAGTTTGAAGTTCTTTTATAATCCCCAAAATAAACTAATCCATTCCTGCGTGAGAGGCCTTCTTGACTTGACTGTGTCAGTGAGGCAAGACCCAGGCTGAGACTCCACCCTCTTGCTGGGACTGATAAAAATGGAGACACAGAAAGAGACAAATACAGGAAGTGGAGCCACAATATTTGATCCTGCAATGTGAAAGAAAGGACTTCAACCTTCACCCACAGAGCAGCTGTAAAGACAGAAGCCCATGAGAGGCTCAAAGAGCTGAGGTCCGTGGAAAGAAAAAGCAATATGTCTGATAACTTGCAGCTGAATTCCAAAAGAAAGGGGAGAAGCTGAGACTGATGTAGAAGGCCTGGAAAGAGAAAAGCCCTATACCTGATTGCTTAAAGCTGAGCTCCAGGAGTTGGGCCCAAAGAGAAGTTGAGCCTAAAGGGGAAGTCAGAGACCTTAGCAGAGATTAGTGGAGATTTTGATTCCATGTAGCCAGACCAAAGGGTCAACCATACCTGACATTGGTGAGAAAGTCTATCTGATGGTACCATGATTTGGATATTTCATGGCCTCAGAACTGTAAGCTTTTACCACAAAGAGATCCCCTAAATAAAAGCCAACCCATTTCTGTTACTTTGCATTGGAAGCCTATTTGATAAACTAAAACAGAAATTGGTACCAAGAGAGTGGGATGCCACTGCTTGCAATTACCAAAGATGTTGGAAAGTCTATAAATGGGTAAGAGGTGTTTTTTCAAGGAATTGTGAGATGTTTGATAGAAAATGCTTACATTTCTTTGAAAAGACTGTTGGTAAAAAAATATGTAGGCCAAATATGAAAAGACCTTTGTGGAAATGATGAAACTATTATTGGAAAATGGAGGAAAAACAAATCTTATTTTAAAGCTGCAGAAAACTTGGCAAAATTCACTCCTGCTCTTAGATGGAAAGCAGAATTTGAAGATGGTGAGCTTGGACATTTAGTTGTGGAAATTTCCAGATTAAATGTGGAAAAGGCAGCCTAACTTCCCCATATAGCTTATAAGAAAATGTAAGAGGATACAGATAACCTAAGAATTGAACTGCTGGGCACAAAGAAACCAAGCTTCCAGGAAACAAGATGTCAGAGGACAGTGCATAAATTAGAATGCAGCCATTCATCAAGCCCAAGGAAGGGTTGGATGCCATGAGAACCTGAGAAGACATCGTTCTAGAGATGACTCTCAGACTTTAGAATATAATGGAGTATGCGCTGCAGGTTTTTAAAACTATTTGAGAGCAGTGATGCCTGTTTTCCTTCCATTTTCTCCTTATGGTAATGCAAATGTTTATCCTATATCTAACTTGTTTTACAAGTTTCACAAGGCTACAGCCAGAGGGAAACTTTGCCCTAAGACAAACTGCATGCCTCTGTTTTTTTTTTGTTGTTGTTGTTGTTTTTTTTAAATATTTGTGCACAGTTTCTGGAGATATTGCAATACCAGGTTAATAAATGGAGTGGGCAGAGCAAGCTCTTATCATCTCCCTATTCCAAAAATCCATTTAATATAATGTCGTCAGAGAACTTATCAGATATTAAGCTAAGAACAGATGCTATACACGATCTTAGCCAAAAGGCTGAGAAGCAATATATAACTGATTTTGATGTGATTTTATACTTAGCATTGCTTTCCATGGAAAGAGTTTCTGAAGAGTGCCATCTGCTGGCACAATGGGAAACTGCATGAAGTACAAATGTTTTTTGGAGTCTCAGACCCTTGAATCTGACATAAGCCCCATTAATGGATCCCTGCCCTTGTTTTGATAACTTAAGTTTGGAAATTTTAAAGACAAAATAAGTTGAACCAAAAATCAAAAAGTATCCATAAAACAGAACAACTAGGCAAAAGAGAGATTGACCATCAGAGTAAATTCACCAACATAATCAGATGCTCAGATATCAGCAAAAATATTACAAGTGATATGAAGAATTAAGAAGATATAGCCCAGCCAAAGGAACAAGTCAAATATCCTGATGAGAAACTAATTTAAAAATTTAAGACAACTAATCAATAATGGTCACACAAATCTCCTAAATCAATTAAGGGAGTTGAAGGAAAATATGACTACATAGATCAATGACATTCCAAAGACACTGGCGAGAATAAGGAACAAGTTGAAAGCCTGCAGAAAAAAGTTACAGAGCTATGTGAATGAAAGACACAAGGGATGAGATTAAAAATGCATAAAAGGGGGAGGAGATGTGGCTCAAGCAGTTGAGCACATGCCTCCCACATGGGAGGTCCTGTGTTCAGTTCCCAATGCCTCATGAAAAAAAATAAAGAAGAAGAAAAAAAGTGAGAAAAACCAACTCAAGGAAGCAAATGTGGCTCATTGGTTGATTGACAGCTTTCATATCTGAGGTCCTGGGTTTATTCCCCTGTTTCTGGTACTTCAAATAAAAATACATGAGGCATATAACAACAGATTTGAAGTGACTGAGGACAGAATTAATGAACTAGAAGACAGAACATCTGAACTTTAAAAGATAGGAAAAGAGAAAAAGAAAAGAATGGAAAAATTGAAGTTTCCCAAGGACTAGAATGACAGTGCAAAATGCACAATCATGTTATAGGTGTCCCAGAAGGAAAAAAAGAATGGGAAAGGGGTAAAAAGAATATTTGAGGTACTAAAAATTGAAAATTTCCCAACACTTATGGAAGACATAAAAATTAATATCCAAGGACAAGGAACTCCAAACAGAATAAATCTGAATAGATCTACTCAGAGACACCTACTCTTCAAAGTGTAAAATACCAGATATAAGGAGAGGATTCTGAAAGCAGCAAGAGAAAGACAATGGATCATCTACAAGCAAAGCTCAATAAAAATAAGTGCTGATCTCTCATCAGAAACCATGGAAGTAAAAAGGCAATGGTATGATATAGTTAAGGCACTGAAAGACAAAAAATGCCAGTCAATATTTCTTTATCCAGAAAAACAGTGCTTCAAGAGTCAGAATGAGTTAGAAATCTTCACAGACAAATAAAAACTGAGAGAGTATGTTACCAAAAGGACACATTTCCAAGAGATATTAAAGGAACTGCTACAGCCTGAAAGGAAAAAACAGGGGCAAGATATTTGGAGAAGAGTATAAAAATAAAGAGTATTAGTAAGAGTAACTTAAAGGGTAAACAGGCAGAGAATACTAAAATATGGCACTGGAAAGCCAAAGGATAAAATAGATGAAGTATATAATGCCTTTACAGTAATATCATTGAATGTTAATGGATTGAATTGCTCAGTCAAAAGACATAGACTGACAGAATGGATAAAAATTGTGGGCCATTTATATGCTGCCTACAAGAAACTCAACTTAGATGCAAGGACACAGTCAGGCTAAAAGTGAAGGTTGGAAAATGATCTGGAGTAACAATACTAATATAGGACAAAATAGATTTTAAATGCAACACTGTTATAAGAGATGAAGAAGGTCATTATGTATTAATTAAGGAAGTAATTTATCAGGAAGAAATAACAATTATAAATGTATATGCACCTAAACAGGGTGCCCCAATATACATGAGGCCCACACTGGTAAAACTGAAGGGAGAAATTGATGTCTCTACAACTATAGTTGGAAAATCCAATACACCAATTTCAACATTGGATAAAACATCTGGACAGAAGTTAAATAAGGAAACAGAGCATGTGAATAAAATGATGAATAAACTAGGCCTGAAAAACTTTTATAGAACATTGCACCCCAAAACAGCAGGAAAAATATTCTTCTCAAGTGTCCATGGATCTTTCTCCAGAATAGACCATATGCTGGGTCTCAAGACAGGTCTCAATAAATTTAAAAGATTGAAATTATACAAAGAACCTCTTCTGATTATAATGGAATGAAGCTGGAAATCAATAACAGGTGGAAAATGGAAAATTCATGACTATATGGAAATTAAACAACTCACTGTTAAATAATCAGTGGGTCAAAGAAGAAATTGCTGGAGAAATTAGTAAATATCTCAAAAAGAATGAAAATGGGAACACAACATATCAGAACCTATGGGATATAACAAAGGCAGTGCTTAAAGGGAGATTTATAGCCTCAATGCTTACATTAAAATGAAGAAACAACTAAAATCAAAGACTTAACAGCACACCTGGTGGAAATTGAAAAATAAAAGTGAACTAATCCAAAAGCAAGCAGAAGGAAAGAAACAGTAAGGATTAGAACAGAATAAATGAGATTGAGAACAAAGCAATAGAGAGAATCAACAAAACCAAAACTTGGTCCTTTAAGAAGACCAACAAAATTGACACAGTTAAGTGTCTAGTTAAAGGCTAACAAAGAAAAAAAAAGAGAATATAAAAATGAATAAAATCAGAAATGACATTATGACTGACCCCACAGAAATATAAGAATTCATAAATGTATATTATGAAAAACTGTATGTCAACAAACTAGACAACATAGAAGAAAAGGAATAATTCCTAGAAACAAACAACCTATACTAACCCTAGGAGAGATAGAAGACCCCAACAAACCAATCACAAAATGAGACTGAAACAGTAATCAGAATCCTCCCCAAAATGAAAAGCCCAGGAACAGATATTTTCACAGGTGAATTCTACCCATCAATCAAAGAAGATCTAATTCCAATTCTTGTTCAAACACTTCCAAAAATATTGAACAGGAGGGAATGATAGCACACTCATTCTATGAGGCCAACATCACACTAATATTAGAGCCAAATAAAGATACTGTGAAAAAATAAAATTACAGACCAATTTCTCTAATGAATATAGGTGCAAAAATCCTCAAGAAAATACTTGCTAACCGAATCCAAAACATATTAAGAGAACAATACACCACAATCAAGTGGGTTTTATCCCTGGTATCTAAGGGTGATTAACATAAGAAAATTAATTAATGCAATAAGCAACATTAATAAATTGAAGAAGGAAAAATTACATGATCAGCTTGACTGCTTTAGAAAATGCACTTGACAAAATACAAAATCCTTTATTGATAAAAATAACTGTCTGAAAGATAGGATTAGAATGAAACTTTCTCAACATGATAAAGTGTATATATGAAAACACACAATTAACATTGTACTCAATGGTGAAAGACTGAAACCTTTCCCATTGAAATAAGGAAGACAAGGATGCCCAATGGCACAACTGTTATTCATTATTGTGCTGGATGTTCTAGCTAGAGCAGTTGGGGAAAATAAAGAAATAAAAGACACCCAAATAGTAAAGGAAGAAGTAAAACTTTCACTATTCACTGATGAGGTGATCCTATAACTAGAAAATCCCCCCAAAATCCACAGCAAAGCTATTAGAATAGATACCTTCAACAAAGTGGCAGGATGCAAGATTAATATGATAAATTCAGTAGGGTTTCTATACCCTAATGAGCAATATGAGGAGGAAGTCAGAAAAAAATGCATTTACAATGGTGACTAAAAGAATAAAATATGTAGGAAAAATTAACCAAGGATATAAAGGACCTGTATTAAGAAAATTACAAAACATTGCTAAAAGAAACCAAAAAAGACCTAAATAAATGGAAGGACATTATATGTTCATATATTGGAAGATTAAACATCATTAAGATGTCAATTCTATGGAGCAGATGTAGCTCAGTGTATGAGTGCCTGCCTCCTGTTTACGAAGTCCCAGGTTCAACCTCTGGTACATCTTTAAATAAAAGATTTTTAAAAAATAGAAAATAATTATCAATTCTACCCAGACTGATTTACACATTTAGCACCATCTCAATAAAAATTCCTACAGCCTTTTCCAAAAAAATGGAAAAGCCATTTACCAAATTTATTTATAAGGTTAATGGGCCCTGAATAGCCAAAATGTCTTTAAAATGAAGAAAGAGGTTGGAGAACTTTCACTTCCTAACTTTAAAGAGTATTACCTTGTGACAGTATTGAAAACAACATGGCACCAGCATAAAGATAGACATATTGACCAATGGAATCAAATTGAGAATTCAGAAATAGACCATCACATCTAGCCAAGTGATTTTTGACAAGTGTGTCAAACCCACCCTGCTATGTCAGAGCAGTTTATTCAATGAATGGTACTGGGAGAACTGGATATCCATAGCTAAAAGAAAGAAAGAGGACCTCCATCTTACACCTCATACAAAAATTAACTCAAAATGGATCAAAGATGTCTTGTGGGAAAATACAACTAATATAAGCTATAGACTATAGATAACAGTAATATTATGATAATGTTTTTTCATCACTTGTAGAAAATATGTCACAACAATGTATGATGTTGTTGGTGGGGCAATATATGGGAGTCCTGAAGGGTATGCATGATTGGTTTGTTGTTTTTTTTTTTTAACTCACAACTTCTCAAATTAAGAAGTTGAACAAAAAATATCCTGTAGTCCCTCATGGTAAGCTTTTTAAAAAATTAATTTTTAAAATATTTTTAAAGAAGCTTTAGATTACAAAATTGTTACATAAAAAATATAAAGGATGCCCATATGCTCCACTTCCTCCCTCTTTCACACTTTCCCCCTTTAACAACATCTTTCATTAGTATCATACTTTTATTACAATTGATGAACACATATTGCAGCCTTGCTACTAACCATGGACTATAGTTTACACTCTGTCCTGCACAATTTTGTAGGTGATGACAAAATATTTAGTAGCCTGTATCCATCATTGCAAAGTCATTCCAAACAATTACAGTGTCCCCAAAATGCCCCATATTACACTTATTCTTCCCTCTCCTATCCCTCAGAACCTCTGGTGGCCACTGCCTTTATATCAATGATGAATTCTTCCATTGCTAGAATAATAAGTCTATAGTAGAATAATATCTTCTTTAGTCTGTTGTTCATTCCCCTGATGGCAGACTTTTTAGTTAAGGAGTAAGTTCATTGAGGGAAGCGGATGAAGTAGCTCAAGTAAGGGTTGAAAAACTGAATATTACAAACTGGTTAAAAACTGTGTTGGAAAAAATTTATCTACAGTACATCTGGCCTTGTCAGCTAATTTTGGCTGTTTATGTCATGGAGTTGAAGAGAAAATCAAGGTATTAATCAGGATGCAATTCACTGGAGCAGTTCCTGAAATAAGAAAAACTAGGAGAGAAGGCCAAAGGTGAGATATTACCTAAGACATTACATCTAAACAAAGTATTTCTTCTTCCTGACCATATCATCTGATTCATCAAAATGGTTCCAGTGGAAAGGATGATAGACTTGCAAAGATGAAGAGATTAGGAAAAAATGGACTAGGGTTCATGCTGAAGAGCAAAGAATGATTGTATCATAAGAACAGTTGCATCCCAAGACCCTGGGCTGAGTGTACAAGAATTTCATATTTTATAATTCAGAAATCTATCTCAGAAATTGGAAATGGTTCAATTGATTGGGCTCTCATCTACCATATGGGAGGCCCTGGGTTTGGTTCCCAGGGCCTCTTGGTGAGGGCAAGCTGGCCCACACCCACACAGAGCTGACATCCCAAACCCACAGAGAGCTGATGGCCCATGCCAATGGAAAGCTGGTGTAGCAAGATGATGCAACAAAGGGAGACAAGCAAACATAGAAGAAATGCACAGTGAATGGACACTGAGAGCAATGAGCACAAGTGGTGGTGGGAGGAATAAATAAATTTTTAAAATGAATAAAAAAATATCTATCTTAGGAGATTTCAAACTGAGTAGGGAGGTCATTCCAGAGGTTACTTTTATGCACATCTCAGTAGGATCTCTCTGACTGCCACAGTAAACTGCCTCAAATAAAGATGCTTCTGAGGACTCTAGAGACATCTAGAGCTATAGACAGGGAGACAACCCCAAGAAATTGGCACCCCATCGGTGGGCCTTTTCATGGAATATATGATAACCTGAGTTAGATTCATTTATAATTATCCTGTTCAAAGTTCTTCTTCCCCTTTTCATTTGAAACTATAATTAGTACTATATCCACTAAATACATGTCACAAAGACTTAAATCTTCAGGCTGTTCATTCACCAGTTGAGTGCTGAATCTCAGCAGAGTTCCAGGTAACACCTACTCTCCAGTTCAATGGACTCACCCAGGACAACTAAAAAAAGGATAATGATGGACAATGCCCATCCCCAAAAAAGAGTATCTACAACTCCAAGCAAGACAATTCCATCCATCTACCCCATGGGATTTATGCCCTCCTCTCAATCAAAAGTAGAGTGGGCATCACAATCCCTAAATCCTCAAGATTGAGGAATGAACACAAATAAGGGGGGAATGCAACTATGGACTAAAGTAGATGTTTTTATTCTAATAATGGAAGAACTTGTAATGTTGATATAAAGACAGTGGTCACCAGAGCTTCTGAGAGAAAGAGAGGGAAGGATAGGTCTAACACGGAGCATTATTTTGGATATTGGAATTGTTTTGCATGATGTGATGATGGATACAGGCAATTATACAATGTCAAAACCAATAAAATTGTGCAGTGTGAAGTATATAGATGAAGTAAAAAAACAGACAAAACTATTTTTTGCAATTATAAGTCAGGATAATTGTTATCCTTGGGAGTGGGGAGAGGTGACTAGAAGGGAGCATGATGGGGGCATCTGAGGATACTGTTCATTTGATGGTTCTTGATCTGTATCCATTTGATATGTCAAGGAGATACTTTTTCAAATTTGTATCTTTAGTGTTTCAAGATGCAATTATAATTGAGAGGAATGAAAAATGAAGGGCTGTTCAATGCATAAGCTCTATATTTTGTGTTACTGTACTCACTTAAAAATAGACCATTTTAAATGTTCAATGCAATTTAAGGGTTGAGGCATACAGAATTCTTTATTTTCTTAATTATTGAACATGAACATATATATTCAAGAACCCATGTCTTTTCATAAAAATTGACATAAAGGTGGCCAACTGAATAGAATTTTTCACTCATCAATTATATTTCACCCCAGGACTACTTTCAATCAAGGGAATATTTAATGTTCCAGTGATATCATAAACAGCATATTCTAGATGTTAAGGAGTCACACAAAGAAGGTTGAAGAGCCATCAGGTTTACTATATCAAGAGCTCACTTCTCCTGATTATATAATGTATAGCCATGCTTGATGTATACTGATCAGATGAGGGAGACTGCTCTAAGCCCTGATGATTGCAATGTGAAGCATAAGGGATAAGTGCTTTCAAATGCAGAGAATTTTATAGATCCAGAAGGAGTAAAATCCAGCTATCCTTGTTATGCTATCTGGAAAGCCTGATCATTTCTTCTTTTGTTATACAGATTTTACCAGACCTAATACAATCACTACTCCTGCCTCAACTCATCCAAGATCACCCCAGTCAAAAATGACTCTCCCAACAAAACAAAATATATGTATATATATATATATAAAATAACATTTTTGTAAGCAAATACACATATATGCATATATATTTATATATCATTTTACAAATGTTTGTATGTATTGTGAGAATTTTGATTTTTACCCATAATAAAAAAAAAAAAAAAAATGACTCTCCCTTCTAGGAACTCCAGTAAAACATGCAGTCTGTATCACAGACTTTAGCACTTAATTTTTCCCTAGTTGTTTCCTGAATGTTTACCGTCTTCCCCACAGGTGGTGATAAGCTAACTAAGGGAGCAATATATTTTTCCTATTATCCCCACAGTATGGAGCATAAAAGCCAAAACGCTTAAATTAAAAATTATTGGTTCAAAATGTTGATAATTCCCTAAAAAGTGTGATGGTGACTGTATTAGTCAGGGTTCTCTTGGGAAACAGAATCAGCAGGAGATATCTGTCAATAATATGAAATTTTAAAAAAGTCTTTCACGCTACCATGGGGATGCACAAGTCCAGGTTCCGCAGGCAGGCTGCAAACCAGTGGCTCTGTTGAAAGTCCGATGAAAGGTCATTGATGAGTTTCTGGGAGAAGTTGCCTGTCCAACCATGAGCTGGGAAATTCTCTCTGAATGTTGAAATCACTTCCACTTTTAAATAATTCAACTGATTGGATAAAAGCACCACCCATTGATGATGTAATCTCCCTGATTGATGCAGATGTAATCAGCCATCCACACAGTTAACTCACTGGTGATTGATGTCCATAAATGCTCTTGTATTACAATTAGTCCAGTGCTTGCTGGAACAAACACCTGGACACAATTACCTGGCTGAGTTGACACATTAGCCTAACCATCACAGTCCACCCCTTGTCAACTTGCAATCATACACATTACTCTAAACCATACTTAGTCTCTAAGTAAAAACAATAACAGACAAGCATACATATATATTTCTGCCTAACAATGTTCAACTCCCCTGCGTACAACGGGAAACAGATTAATTCCCCACAGAACAGGGTGCAAGTCCTTGGGTAATAGTCACTCTTAAACTTGACATCCTTAAATATTATGATGTGGAATTATTACAAATTTTCATGATAGGGGAAAAGGTTGGGGAAGAAAACAAAGAAATTCATTTGTGTACATATACAATCATACTCACAACGAAACATGGAAGAAGGGTTCATGATCATTACAGTCCTCATTTCTGTAACTGATCACATCGTCAAAATTCATATTTATCACTACCTTCTTCCACTACCCATTCCATGTTCCCATTACCTTCAGCTGGCTGTGGTTCTTTGCCTGGTGGGGTGACCCAAACTTTGATTCCCGAAGATTCTGGGCCATTGTTAGTCCTGCCTGAATTGGTTTGTTGCAATTTTCCTTTGACTTTAATCACAGGGCATGGCAGGACTAGAAGACAGCCTAGAGGATCTCCTGCATTCCAGGCAAACTCTTCTTTACCCCCATTATGTAGATGTAGTCCTATTTCCCCTTGATAGTCAGGATCAATCACCCCAGCCGGTACAGTAATTCCCTTCTTTGCCTGTTGATTCACAGGTAAGAGGACCCCAAAGTGGCCAGGTGGCAGTCTTAATTTCCAGTTCAATGGAATCACTGTAATGTTCACAGGTGGCAGCACTCCTCTTGGGACTAAAACCTGTAGACCAGCAGAGCTTAAGGTTTCAGGGACAGGAAGCAAAAATTTTCCTAGTGGGTCACTAGGGGTAATAGTGAGTGGTGCCACTCCCATTTCCACCCCTTGATTCCTGGACCCATGAATCCTATGGGAGAAACAACACCATAGAGAGAACGCTGATTCAGAGCATACGCAGCTTCCTGGAGAACACTGTCCCAGCCCTGCAAGGTATTGCCACCTAGTTGGCACCATAATTGAGTCTTCAAAAGGCCATTCCACTGTTTTGTTAATCCACCTGCTTCAGGGTGATGGGGAACATGGTAAGACCAGTGAATTCCATGGGCATGTGCCATTCCAGCACATCATTTGCTGTGAAATGGGTTTCTTGATCAGAAGCAATGCTGTGTGGAATGCCATGGTGGTAGATAAGACATTCAGTAAGTCCACGGATAGTAGTTTTGGAAGAAGCATTGTGTGCCGGAAATGCAAATAGGCACAGAGTATGTGCCTATTCCAGTTAAAACAAATCACTGCCGGAAGAGGGGCCAAGATGGCATTAGTGTAGGAAGGCACACACTGCATGCTCCCAGAGCAAGGCGGAGTGAGAAACTTGGGACATCTATCTGCGTGGATCAACGGGGTGGACAGAACGGTAGAGATTCATGAGTTTTAAGGCTGCCGGTGGTGGTTGGCACAGAAGGCTGAGCCCTGCGGTTAGGGAGGAAAAATAAAATAAAATAAAACAGCCATTTGGAGACACGAGCAGGGCGAAAAAGTTTTATTTTATGGGGATCTGGCTGCCTGGTGCCCCTTGGACCTTGTGTGAACAGAACAACCGAGCTAATTAGTACCCAGTGAACCGGAGGGGGGATTCTGGTCGGGGAACGGAGCTGATTTCCCTAGCGACCCAAGGATAAGACCTGGGCCACTGCGGAGTCAGGAAGAAGGAACACTTACAAAAAAAAGAGGGAGGGTAATGTTGGAGGACAGGGAAGGATATTTTTTATTTTTAGACATCAATCTTGCTGCCTGCACTGCCCCATAGCTATTTCTATTATCCTTCTGCCTTCCTTACATCTTTTGATTCCTCTGGCCCTAAACTTTTGCCTTCAAGGGAACATAGAAAGAAGCAAGGAAATAAAATAAGAAGAAAAACTGCCAAAGAGAAAACTAACTCACACGCAGAACCAATAGCTAAATAAAATTCTAGATCATAGAGAAAAGCTAATCAACTGAACAAACCCATCAAGATAATATGATGACCAGAGGGCAACAAAAAACTACAAATGACTCTGAGAAACTGGAAAACATGGACCAATCCAATGCACAAAATAAAAACCAGGAAGCAATACAGAACATTGAACAACTAATCAAAGCTATCCAAACAAATATCATGGACCAACTTAAAGAACTGAAGGAAGAGATTAAGGTTATAAAGAAGACACTGGGAGAACATACTGAAGAAATAGAAAACATGCCTAAAAAGATAATGAATATAATGGTGAACAATGGCAAGAAATGAAAAAGATGCTGGACTCACATGGCAGCAGATTTGAACAGGCAGAGGAAAGAATTGGTGATATGGAAGACAATAGAGCTGTAATCAAACAGATTGTAGAACAGATAGACAAAAAGATAGAAAAAATCCACCATGGACTCAGGGAATTAACCGATAATACAAAACACACAAACATATGCATTATGGGCATCCCAGAAGGAGAAGAGAAGGGAAAGGGAACAGAAGGAGTGTTGAAGGAAATAATGGTTGAAAACTTCCCAACTCTATTGAGAAAGATGGATGTGCAGATACAGGAAGCACAGCGCACCCCAAATAGTATAAATCCCAACAGGCCTACTCCAAGACATATACTTGTCAAATTGTCCAATGCTCCAGACAAAGAGAAAATACTCAAGGCAGCAAGAGAAAAGAGAACCATCACATACAAGGGAAGCACAATAAGATTAAGTGCTGATTTCTCATCTGAAACCATGGAGGCAAGAAGACAGTGGTATGACATAATCAAAACACTAAAAGAAAAAACTTCCAGCCACGAATTCTCTATCCAGCAAAATTGGCATTCAAAAATGATGGAGAGTTCAAAATATTCACAGACAAACAGAAATTAAGAGAGTATGTCAAGAAGAAAAAAGCACATCAAGAAATACTAAAGGAATCTCTACAAGTTGAAAGGAAAAAACAAGGGAGAGAGAGTTGGAGGAGAGATTAAAAACAACTGAAAAGACAAAAAGAAAACCAAAACATATGACATACATTAACACAAAGAAAAAATGGCTGAAGTAACAAATTAATTACAAGTAATAACACTGAATGTTAATGATTAAATTCACCAATCAAAAGACATAGATTGGCAGAATGGATAAGAAAATATGATCCATCTATATGCTGTCTACAAGAAACCCACTGCCGACCCAGGGATTCAAGGAGGCTGAAAGTGAAAAACATTTTATAAGCTAACAATAGCCAAAAAAGAGCAGGAGTAGCAATTCTAATATCAGACAAAATAGACTTTAAATGAAAAACTAGTGTAAGAGACAAAATTGGACATTACATATTAGTAAAAGGAGTAATCTCTCAAGAAGAGAGAACAGTCATCAACATTTACTCACCGAATCGAGGTGCCTCAAAATACATGTGGCAAACTCTGGAAAAACTAAGAGGGGAAATAAATGCCTCTACAATTATAGCAGGGGACTTCAACACACCACTATCATCATTAGACAGAACATCTGGAAAGAGAATCAATAAAGAAATTAAGGCACTCAACAATACATTAGAAGACCTGGACTTAAAAGACATATACAGAATACTACAACCAAATACAATGGGATTTACATTCTTCTTGAGTGCACATGGAACACACTCCAAAATAGACCACATGCTAGGCCACAGAACAACACTCAATGAATTCAGAATGATTGAGATTATACAAAGTAATTTCTCTGACTAAAACGGAATGAAGTTGGAAATCACTAAGGGCCAGAGAAAAAGGTTAGGCACAAGGATATGGAAGTTAAACAACACACTCTTAGACAAACAGTGGGTCTAAGAGGAAATCTAAAAAGAAATCAGTAACTACCTTGAAACTAATGAAAACGACAGTACAACATATCAAAACCTATGGGATGCAGTGAAAGCAGTCCTGAGAGGGAAGTTCATAGCCAAAAATTCATATATAAAAAAAGAAGAAAGACCTAAAATTGAAGATCTAACTGCACACTTGGAGGAATTGGAAAAGCAGCAACAAACTAAACCTAAAGGAAGTAGAAAGAAGGAAATAACCAAGATTAGAGCAGAACTAAATGAAAAAGAGAATAAGAAAGCACAGGAAACAATAAACAAAACCAAAAGTTTGTTCTTCGAGAATATCAACAAAATTGACAGACCCTTAGCCAGAATAACAAAGAAAAAGAGAGAACAGATGCAAATACATAAAATAAGGAATAAGCAAGGTGATATCACTACTGATCCCACAGAAATAAAGAGTATCATAAGAGGATACTTTGAAAAATTATATGCCAACAAGAATGACAATTTAGAGGAAATGGACAAGTTTCTAGAAACCCACAAACAGCCGACATTGATGAAAGAAGAAATAGATGAAATCAACAGCCCAATAACAAGTAAAGAGATAGACTCAGTCATTAAAAAACCTCTCAACTGAGAAGAGTCCAGGACCAGATGACCTCACAGCTGAATTCTACCAAACATTCCGGAAAGAGCTAATACCAATTCTACTTAAGCTTTTCCAAAAAATAGATGTAGAAGGAATTTTGCCTAACTCATTCTATGGTGCTGACATTACCCTAATACCAAAACCAAATAAAGATACCACAAGAAAGGAAAATTACAGACCAAATTCTCTAATGAACCTATATGCTAAAATCCTTAACAAAATACTTGCTAATCGCATTCAACAACATATCAAAAGGATTATACACCATGACCAAGTGGGTATCATCCCGGGTGTGAAAGGATGGTTCAATATAAGAAAATCAATCAATGTAATACACCACATAAAAAGATTGAAAGAAAAAAAATCACATGATCATCTCTATAGATGTAGAAAAAGCATTAGACAAAATACAGCACCCTTTCCTCATAAAAACAGTACAAAAGATAGGAATAGATGGAAATTTTCTGAAAAGTATAATGGGTATATATGAAAAACCTAAAGCTAACATCATTTTCAACAGTGAAATCCTAAAAGCCTTCCCTCTGAGATCGGGAACAGGACACCCACTATTACCACTCCTATTTAACATTGTCTTAGAAGTACTTGCACGAGCACTGAGACAAGAAAAGCACATAAAAGGCATCCAGATTGGAAAAGAAGAAGTAAAAATTTCATTATTTGCAGATGACATGATCCTATACATAGAAAGCCCTGAGAAATCTACAACAAGGCTTCTAGAACTTATAAAGGAGTTAAGTAATGTTGCAGGTTATAAGATCAATGCTAAAAAATCAGTAGCTTTTCTGTACACTAACAATGAGCAAACTGAGGAGGAAATCAGATAAAAAATACCATTTACAATAGTAAATAAAAGAATCAAATACCTAGGAATAAATTTAACTAAAGATGTAAAGGACTTATATACAGAAAACTACACAACACTGTTAAAGGAAAACAAAGAAGACTTAAATAAATGCTAAAATATTCCCTGTTCATGGATAGGAAGACTAAACATCTTCAAGATGTCTATCCTACCCAAACTAATCTACAGATTCAATGCAATCCCAATAAAAGTCAACACTATATTTTTTAAGGAACTGGAAAAACTAACCACAAAATATATTTGGAGAGGCAAGAGGCCCCGAATTGCCAAAGATATATTGAAAAAGAAAAATGAAGTTGGAGGTATCACACTACCTGACTTTAAAACATACTACAAAGCTACAGTGATCAAAATTGCATGGTATTGGCACAAGGATAGACCTACTGACAAATGGAACTGAATTGAGAGTTCTGATATAGATCCTCGCATATACAGTCATCTGATATTTGACAAAGCCATGAAGCCCACTCAGTTGGGAGAGAGTGGCCTCTTTAACAAGTGGTGCTTGGAGAACTGGATATCCATATCCAAAAGAATGAGAGAAGAATACCATCTCACACCTTATACAAAAATTAACTCGAGATGGATCAAAGATCTAAATATAAGAGCCAAAACCATAAAGACCTTGGAAGATAATGTAGGGAAGCATCTACAGGACCTTCTAATAGGAAATGGTTTCATGAACTTCACAGCCAAAGCACGAGCAGCAAGAGAAAAAATAGATAAATGATGTCTCATCAAAATTAAAAAATTCTGCATGTCAAAGGATGTTATTAAGAAAATAAAAAGGCAGCCTAACCAATGGGAAAAAATATTTGGGAACCATATATCTGATAGGCGCTTAATATCCTGCATATATAAAGAAATCGTACACCTTGAAAATAAAAGGACAAACAACCCATTTAAAAAATGGGCAAGTGACCTGAAAAGACACTTCTCCAAGGAAGAAATACAAATGGCTAAAAAGCACATGAAAATATGCTCAACATTGCTTGCTATCACGGAAATGCAAATCAAAACTACAATGAGATACCATCTTACACCCATCAGAATGGCAGCTATTAAAAAAACAGGAGACACTAAATATTGGAGAGGATGTGGAGGAATAGGAACCCTCATCCATTGCTGGTGGGCTGTGGTATGGTCCAGCCTCTGTGGAGGACAGTTTGGTGGTTCCTCAGAAAACTAACAATAGATCTACCATATGATCCAGCAATTCCACTGCTGGATATATGCCCAGAAGAACTGAAAGCAAAGACACAAACAGATATATGCACACCAATGTTCACAGCGGCATTGTTCACCATTACCAAAAGTTGGAATCAGCCCCGGTGCCCATCAACAGATGAATGGATAAGCAAAATGTGGTACATACATACAACGGAATATTACTCAGCTGTAAGAAGGAACAAAGTGTTAACACATGGAATAACGTGGATGAATCTTGAAGACCTTATGTTGAGTGAAGCAAGCCATGTACTGAAGGATGAACAGTATATAACCTCACTGTTCTGAACTGAGGGAAGTGAGCAGTCTCTGAGAACCATTGTCTGAAAGATAGGTTAACAAGGGAGAGTAAGAGAAGAGCAGACTTTGAGCCATCACCCATATGGACATAATCTATGGTAAAGGAATAGAGCGTGGTTGCATTTTGGTGGATGGGGCAGATGGGTGGTGGTGCTCCTGGGTTTGGTGGTGCAGCACTGGTTGGTGGGTGGATTAGGAAGGGCAGTTTCAAATTCCCAAGGAATGTAACTGTGAATCTTGACATTCCATTGGTCAGGATAGGGTGGTATCATGGGCCCTGGGGGGCTGGGGGGAAAGGAACCATCAAGATCTAATGGTGTGTTTGGTGGTCATGGGGAAGGTTTTTCATTACCTTACAATAATGGATACAGGACATGGTAAATATCATCAAAATTATTAAACTGAGTCATCTAAATTGTAAACTATTCTGTAAATCATTGACAATATTTAGTTGTTATATTTTGCTATCTGTATGACAGTTATAACAATGCAAACATCCAAAAAAATAAGGGGTGTGTTAATATAGGGTGGGGAAGGGGGGGGTGATTTGGTATCTGGGAGTTTCCGGGACTCTGTGTGTGACTTTGCTGTGACCTAAAACTTCTTTGAAAATTAAATGTAAATTTGGGAAACAATGGGGATTGAGAGGGGGAAGGTGTCACGCACACCAGACATCTGTTAACACAGTGATAAAAGGAAGGGAAGAAAAGAAAAGAGAAAGGAAAAAAATGAATATATATACACACATATATTTTAAAGGCATTTCCTTTGCTTTTTTGCCCATTTTTTGAATGTCCCAATTCGCTAATTATATTTTATTTTGTTTTGTTTTTTGTTTGATTATTTGTTGTTTTTCCTTCTTTTTTTTTTTTCCTCTGAGTTTCCTTATGTTTGTCTCTTGCATGTAAGCTTATCATACTTGTTTCTTTTTCCTAGTAAGTGTATTTGATTATTTTATGGACTACATGTTCATGGAGAATTTGGATCACAGAAGGGTTACAATGTGTACTGCAGGGGATTATTGGTGGGGGGTGTCTGGGAGGGGTGTTTCATGAGAATTAGTTCACCCGAATATACATGAAAGATATACAAAATCGTTCAAAAGATCAAAAGATGGGACATGGTCATGATGGGTGGACAATCACACAATATATGAGGGAATCTGAATTCGTAGCCTGGAGAGCTCTGCCATAGTCTCCAAGGGAGCAAATAGTCCTCTGAGTGCAGGGACAGTGTCTGTCAAAAGAGGATGACCCAATGAATGTTCCACATTAATGAAGGATGTTGTTAATGTGGGAAAATGGGGGAGGTTTGGGGAGCGGGGCATATGGGAATCTCCTATATTTTTTGTAACATTTATATAATCTAAGTATCTTTAAAAAAATAAAAATGCAATAAAAATTTGAAAAAAAAAAAAAAAAGAGGATGACCCACTGATGTGTTCTTTTTATTGATGACTACCCTTGTGAGCCTTTGCTCTTGTAACTGAGACTTAGCCTGCAGTTGTGGGGTGCCTAAGGGTTGCCACCTGAGAGCCTCCTTGTTGCTCAAATGTGGCCTCTCTCTAAGCCAAAGTCAGCATATGATTGCATGACCTACCCCCCAACGTGGGACATGACTCCCGGGGATGAGCCTCCCTGGCAGTGAAGGATTAATACCAAGTGCTAACTGGTACATAACTGGAAAAAGACCTTGAATTAAAGGGGGAAAAGGTAAAGACAAATGAGTTCAAGTGGCTAAGAGACTTCAAAGAGAGTCGGGAGGTCATCCTAGAGGTAACTCTTACGCACACCTCAGTAGGAGCTCATAGAACATCTAAGTGCTTATCACCCCACCCAGAGGGGCTCCTGAGAGCCCAGGAGACACCCAGGTCCTATATCAATCGGTATAGACCTACAGACTGATGCCTTATCATAGGGCTCTATTTTGGAATCTGTGCTCCTGAGAGTGACAGAATTGGATGCAAATAAGACCTCCCTGTACATGGTTCAGCAGTCCCTTCTATTCAAACCTATATGTGATGCTGAAGTTTTTAGGTATACTTCCAGAGACTGGAGCCTCTGGCCTATCTATGTGCCAGGTGTGCGTGGAATCTCGGTGGAGCTGCAACTCCTACCCTACAGCTCAATGGATTCATCTATGTCACCTGGTAAGGAGACAATGATTGGCGATGGCCGTCCCAGGGAATGGAGAGGGCCTGCATCTGCAGGCAGGATCATCCCACCCACCATATCCATGGGATATAAGCCCTCTCTCCCTTGGAGGTGGAGTGGGCATCACCATCCCAGTCCCCTCAGGATTAGGGGAAGAACCATGGACTAGAGTGGACTTGATGGTATTTTGTTGTTCACATATGGCGATTCTAGCAATGGAAGAAATTATAACAATGAGGTGGAGCCAGTGGCCTCTTGACACTTTTGGGGCAGGGAGGGGATGAGCAGTTGAAATACAGGGGCTTCTTTGGGATTTGGAGGTTGTCCTGAGTACCGTTGTGGCAACGGATGTAGGCCATTTTAAATCAGTACACACCACTCAGAACTGTGTGGGAGAGAGTGTGGTCTATGGTGTGAACTGTGGTCTATGGTTTGTGGCAAGGCCCCAGGATGTGTAAGTCCACTGAGGTTGATGGGCCACACTTGTGGAAGATGTTTGTGTGGGATGTGGTGGGAGTTGTGGGAGGTGGGCAACATGGGAATCCCAGTGGGTTCCATGTAATATTTTGGGTAATCTAAGCACCTCTTAAAAAATATATATATATATATATATATATATATAACATTTTTTAAGCAAATGCACATATATGCATATATATTTATATATCATTTTACAAATGTTGGTATGTATTGTGAAAATTTTAATTTTTACCCACAATAAAAATAAATAAAAATAAAAAAATCACTGCCCCTTCCATGATGGAAGTGGCCCAATGTAGTCCACCTGCCACCAGGTAGCAGGCTGGTCACCTCAAAGAATGGTGCCATATCTGGGGCTGAGTGTGGGTCTCTGCTACTGGCAGATTGGGCATTCAGCAGTGGCTGTAGCCAAGTCAGCCTTGGTGAGGGGAAGTCCTGTTCCTGAGCCCATGCATAACATCCATCCCTACCTCCATGGCCACTTTGTTCATGAGCCCATTTGGCAATGAGAGGAGTCGCTGTGGAAAGAGGATGAGCATTAGCCACAGAGTGGGTCATCTTATGCACTTGATTATTAAACTCTTCCTCTGCTGAAGTCACCCTCTGGTGAGCATTCATGTGGGACACAAATATGTTCATGTTTTTTGCCCACTCAGAAAGATCTATCCACATAGCTCTTCCTCAGACCTCCTTGTCACCAATTTTCCAATCATGTTCCTTCCAATTCCCTGACCATCCAGCCAAACCATCGGCAACAGCGCAGGAATCACTGTACAAATGCACCTCTGGACATTTCTTCCTCCAAGCAAAATGAACAAGTAGATGCACTGTTCAAAGCTCTACCCACTGGTAGGATTTGCCCTCACCACTATTCTTCAAGGATGTCCCACAAATGGGTTGCAGTGCTGCAGCTGTCCACTTTTGGGTGGTACCTGCATATCGTGCAGAGCTATCTGTAAACCAGGCCTGAGATTTCTCATCCTCAGTCAACTGATTGTAAGGGACTCCCCAAGAGGCCAAAGCTGTGGGCTGGGAAAGAGAAGGTAACATGGCAGGGGTGGTGACCATGGGCATTTGGGCCACTTCCTCATGTAACTTACTTGTGCCTTCAGGACCTGCTCGAGCTCTATCTTATATATACCACTTCCACTTTATTATGGAGTGCTGCTGTGCATGCCCAACTTTATGGTTTGCTGGGTCAGACAATTCCCAGTTCATGATTGGCAACTCAGTTCTCATAGTAACTTGATGGCCCATGGTTAAGCGTTCAGTCTCTACTAAGGCCCAGTAGCAAGCCAAAACCTGCTTATCAAAAAGGGAGTAGTTATCTGCAGAGGATGGCAAGGTTTTGCTCCAAAATCCTAAGGGTCTGCATTGTGATTCCCCAATAGCGGCCTGCCAAAGGCTCCAAACAGCATCTCTATTTGCCACTGAAACTTCCAGCACCATTGGATCTGCTGGATCAAATGATCCAAGTGGTAGTGCAGCTTGCACAGCAGCCTGGACCTGTTGCAGGGCTTCCTGTTGTTCCAGTCCCCAATCAAAACTAGCAGCTTTACTGGTCACTCGGTAGATGGGCCGCAGTAACACACCCAAATAAGGAATGTGTTGTTTCCAAAATCCAAAGAGGCCAACTAAGCGTTGTGCCTCTTTTTTTGGTCATAGGAGGGGCCAGGTGAAGCAGCTTATCCTTTACTTTAGGAGGGATATCTCGACAGGCCCCACACTGCTGGAAACCTAGAAATTTCACTGAAGTGGAAGGACCCTGTATTTTGGTTGGATTTACCTCCCATCCTCTCTCATGCAAATGCTTTACCAATAAATCTAGAGTCTTTGCTACTTCTTGTTCAGTAGGTCCTATCAACATGATATCATCAATATAATGGACCAGTGTGATGTCTCGTGGGAGGGAGAGACAATCAAGGCCCTTGTGGACAATATTATGACATAGGGCTGGAGAGTTGATATACCCCTGAGGCAGGACAGTAAAAGTATACTGCTGGCCTTACCAGCTGAAAGCAAACTGTTTCTGGTGGTCCTTACTAATGGCAATTGAGAAAAAAGCATTTGCCAGATCAACAGCTGAATACCAGGTACCAGGGGAAGTGTTGATTTGCTCAAGCAATGATACTACATCTGGGGCAGCAGCTGCAATTGGAGTCACCACCTGGTTAAGTTTATGATAGTCTACTGTCATCCTCCAAGATCCATCTGTTTTCTGCATAGGCCAAATAGGAGAGTTGAATGGGGATGTGGTGGGAATCACCACCCCTGCATCCTTCAAATCCTTGATGGTGGCACTAATCTCTGCAATACCTCCAGGAATCCGGTATTGCCTTTGATTTACTATTTTGCTAGGCAGGGGCAGTTCTAGTGGCCTCTACTTGGCCTTTTCAACTATAATAGCCTTCACTGCACAAGTCAGGGATCCAATGTGGGGATTCTGCCAGTTACTGAGTATGTCTATTCCAATTTTGCATTCTGGAACTGAAGAAATAACCAAAGAATGGGTCTGGGGACCCACTGGACCCACTGTGAGATGGACCTGAGCTAAAACTCCATCAATCACCTGACCTCCATAAGCCCCTACTCTGACTGGTGGACCACAGTGATCTTTTGGGTCTCCTGGAATTAATGTGACTTCTGAGCCAGTGTCTAATAATCCCTGAAATGTCTGATTGTTTCCTTTTCCCCAATGCACAGTTACTCTGGCAAAAGGCTGTAGGTCTCCCTGGGGAAAGGTGGGAGGAAGATTAACTGTATAAATTTTTGGCTGTTTAACAGGATCCTTCCCCAAGGGGAGCTGGCCTTCTCCTCATTCAAGGGCTCTGGGTCTGTAAACTGTCTCAAGTCTGGGAACTGATTAAGGGGCCATGATTCTCTGTGTCTGTAATTAGAGTTAGGATTTTGTTCACTTGACCTAGAACTCTTCTGCTTATACAGATCCAGAAGAAATTTAGTAGACTGCCTATCTATTTCACTTCTGAGTACCCCATGATCTATTAGCCAACGCCATAACTCCATGGGACTCAGACTAATCTGTGTGCTGTTTTGAATCTGTCTTTCATTGCAGTAGCCACGCCAACTTTGCTTTGGTCATTAACTGCCGATAGTTGACTTTTACCGGGCCTTGATCTGATCATCCCCATAATATTTAAGGATTCCAATTCCATTACAGCTCCCCCTACAGTAATATCTGGACTGCAGAGAAGAGGAACCACAGAGCTCTTCAGAGAAGATGGAGTTAGTCTTACAAATTTATTCCTCACAGTCCTGGTTAAAGATGTGTCCTCTGGACATTCCTTGGGTGGGTGGGCAGGTCGCAAATGGTAAATCCATTCTAGCATTCCAATCTCTCTAAGCCTTTGAATCCTCTCATCTACTGTATACCACAGCAAATCAGGCATCTCAACATCATATATGCTAGGCCATTGTTTGGTCCATGCTTCAGTCAGCCACCAAAACAAACTGTTAGAGCCCTTTCTAACCCCTTGAGCTATAGTGTTGAATCCAGAATTTCTGCTTAGTGGGCCCATATCAATAAATTCAGCCTGATCCAACTTTATATTCCTTCTACCATTATCCCATACCCTTACTATCCATTCCCACACATATTCTCCTGATTTCTGTCTATATAAGTTGGAAAACTCATGCAGTTCTTTCAGAGTATAGTGTACTTCCTCATGGGTCACACTTTGTATTTCACCTTTGGGGGCTTGTTGTGATTTTAATCTAGTAATGGGTCTCGAAGACAAGAGGGGTGGGGGTTTGGGTAAGGAGAAGGATTAGAGATGTCTTGCAGGCTACTGGCCTCAGGGCATTCCTTTGCATTTTCTTCTGGTGAGACAGGATTATTCTCTTCAGGAAAGGGCTGGAAGACAGATATCTCAGGGCAGACTGGAAGTTGGACCATGCATGCTGGAGTCTCTGGGACAAGGAGAGGCTGGGCAGTGCATGCTGGAGTTAGGCTGGTACCTGTCTCAGGGCTGGGAGGAGGTCCACACTCCCTGGGGCAGGCCAGAGGCTGGGCAGTGCAGGCTTCAGTTTGACTGTTACCCACCTCAGTGCTGGAAGGATGTCCGGACTCCCTGGGGTAGGCTGGAGGCTGGATGATACAAGGTTGACAAGGTGTGGTCTCCACAGGGCAGGCAATTGCAGGTTTATCTGGTAAAGTCTCAGCAGAATTTAGGGATCCAATGTCCCCACCAATATTATCATCACCCCATATGTCTCCATCCCAATCCTCGGGGTTCCACTCCTTTCCAATCAACGGCTTCATTTTAATTGCAGAAACCTTGTGAGGTTGAGATTTTAGTTTCCTCTGTAATTCTGCTACTCGTACAATGAGAGTCTGGGTTTGATTCTCAGATATCTCAAGTCTGTGGCTACAGAAGACAAGATTTTCTTTCAAGGCACACGTAGAAACTTTCATATCATTCATGCAGCATTTAAGTTTCAAATTTGAAGAATTTAGCTCATTTCTTTCTTTTGTAACTGTATCCAGAGTATCTAGGAGGAGCCAGCCAACATCATTATATTTTTTTACTCCACAAAATTCTGTTAAGGTGTTGAAAAAACTCTCACCCAGATCTTTGCTTCTTATAAGCATGGAAGTAGGGGAATCCAATGATGCTATTTTGCATATCTCTATTGCCAACCCATGCCATGGACTGTTAGCAACTCATTTTTGGAAAGGGAGTCATTAGTACCCCTGAGTCCAATTAGAGTAGAGAGCCAATTACAAAACTCCCAGAACCACCTCAGACATCCCATGTTTAAGACTCTGTTCCTCAAGTACCACTCCCGGTACCAGCTGTATTAGTCAGGGTTCTCTTAGGAAACAGAATCAGCAGGAGATATCTGTCAATAATATGAAATTTTAAAAGAGTCTCTCATGCGACCGTGGGGATGCACAAGTCCAGGTTCTGCAGGCAGCTGCAAAACCAGTGGCTCCGATGAAAGTCCAATGAAGGTTCATTGATGAGTTTCTGGGAGAAGTTGCCTGTCCAACGATGAGCTGGGAAATTCTCTCTGAACGTTGAAATCACTTCCGCTTTTAAGTCATTCAACTGATTGGATAAAAGTGCCACCCATTGATGATGTAATCTCCCTGATTGATACAGATGTAATCAACCATCCACGCAGTAAACTCACTGGTGATTGAAGTCCATAAATGCTCTTGTATTACAATTAGCCCAGTGCTTGCTGGAACAAACACCTGGAGACAATTACCTGGCCGAGTTGACACATTAGTCTAACCATCACAGTGACATATGATTTTATTCTGCTATTCTTTCTATTTTCGCATATGATTGAAAAGTCCCTTGATAGCAGGATTGCCAGATTTAGCAAATAAAAATAGAGGATGCCCTGTTAAATTAGAATTTCAGATAAACAGTGGCTAATTTATTATTTTTATTTTATAATATATTTAAAATATTATAATCCATTATAGTAAAATGCTATATATTACTTTATATATAATTAAATAACATTATTGTAATAGATATTATAGGTTCCCATGGGACATAGTTTTTTAAAAATTCATTTCTTATATGAAACAAATTAAACTGGGTTTTCTGTATTTCACTTGGCAATCAGGATGGCTAGAAATTCAAACACATATTTGGTGATGTTTAATGGATTAAAAGAAAAAGTAGATGACAGAAAAGTGCAGTGTCTTCCACAGTGGGTCTGGTGTCACTTGCATAAGAATCCCTTATTGATCCTTTAAAAAGCCAGCTCCCAATGGTCTCCTGTACCCACTCCAGGCATTCATTCAGCCTTTATGCTAAGGAGATTTTATATTTGCCTAGTTTCCCAGGTAATTCTGCTGCCATTGCTGGTCTACCTATGATGTTTGATACTTGATATGATCCTTTACTTTCTTTGTAGTGGTCTTATTTGAGTTAGTACAACTCTTATTTTATGGCAGGGACATGACTTAAGAGATATTAATATTCCTATTCAATGACTCACCTGCTGAAGAATAAGAATCAAACAATGCCACAAATATTCCAGTAGCTTTTAGAACACTTAAGCTCTTTGAGTGTTCACCCAGTGGCTCAGCAACTTAACTATTGATGCACATTCTACTGATTTATATTTAACTTTACAAATAAAATTGTAGATGGGAAATTTGTGGCTCCCTATAGTATGTTAAGGCCAGAGCTTCCAAAGTAAAAACCATCTTGGTTTGATTTGGACAGTTCCATTTTTAGGACTGAAAATTTCATGTTTTGGGCTAACAGTTTTTGTTTCCCCTGGACAACCTACCTGTAGTGGATTCTTGACCAATGCACTTCATTCCTCCAGATTCTGAAAGTATCAGCTCACAGCTGATTTCCTCTACAGTCATGGTCTTGGGGGGTGAAATGGGCCTTGGTTGAGATTGAGATGGCTCTTGGTGACCACTAAGAATTTTGGGTAAAGGGGACCCAAAATTACACCCTTTCCCCAGGGACAGCACACATTTAGTAACTAGTTAATGCAAAGGTAGAAAGAACACCCATGTTTCTCAATTCAGGTCATCTTTGAAGGGCCATCCCAGCTCCAAAGCTCTCTGCATAAGTCAGTGCTCTGCACAGAAACAGAACAAAGGAGAGGAAACTCTGATGAAGGTGATGTTGAATTCCCCAGGAGAATCTGGTGGGCTGAAGTAGAATAGAAACCCTTCTCTCTGGCTGTTGAAATGATCACTTCTCCTTTTAAGGCCTTCAACTAATTGCATGAAGGCAATCTGTTTTGTTGATTGAAGAAGTAATCAGCTATAGGTGCAATAAACTGACTAATGATTTAAATCCACCAAATACCCTCAAAGAAACAATCAGGCCAGTGCTTGCTTGGTCAAATAACTGGAGACCATAACCTGTTCAAGTTGACACATGAAATATAATCATCACACTACCTGTAGAATCAGCTCAGTTCACTGTCACAAGTGACCCACAGCTGAACTTCTCTTTATCCCCACTGGCCCCTCCTAAAAGCCTTCCCCAATAAACCCCTACAGTCATACATCAGAGTATGAGAGTCCCAAGGAATCTGACCTATAAAGTTGGTAAAGAAGTGGGATAGTTTTAAGAAAGAGACTCTAAAATGAGATCTTGGAGGTGAGTCATCTGAAACTGGCTGGGAATGAGGAAATTCTCACTATTGGTAGGTGCAATATTTCAGGCAACTCAGAAGATCAGAGAACTAGTCATTGAAGGACAACGGAATTGGATGGCTGTTGCTGGCTACTATCAATTCATTTTTTAAAAAAGGCAATGAAACACCAAGTGTGATTAATCACTAATTTAATTAAGAGTTTAAAAGCCAGAGAACCTCCTTGGCAGTAGATAATGAGACTTTGATCTCCTAGAGGCAGACAACAGATAGCCTAAAGATCAGGCTCAGAGCTTAAATTAGAAGGGATTAGAACACCAGTGAAAGTAGGATCCTCAATCCCAGCAGGTGGGGTTTTTCAAAGGAATGCCTTATTTGGGAATGAATGAGATCATGAGACTATAGATAAAGGCATATACATCAAAGTTCTAAAAAAAAATCCTTGAAACCCCAGATTTCTTCTAAATGTTTTGAGTCTGAAGAAATGGCCCATTCTTCCCCCCACCCTAGTTTGAAAACAATAAAGAGATTATTATTTCCTTGCATAAAACCCACACCATTCCACCACGGGATCTTAACAACTATTTCCTGAACTATAGGGATGGGCATGAGGGGAGAGGAGAGAGGGTATTAAGTGCAGCTGATGTAAAAGTAGACAATATTCCTATGATTTTCTGTCAGGTAAGGACATATCTGCTTCTAAACACCCAACACCTATACGTGTAATTCCATACATACACTGATAGATGTGTTTTGGTAAAAGGATATGAGAGAAAACATTCCAACAGTGTCTGAGTGAAAGATTTATATCACCTTCCATCTTTTTCTATCCACATATTCATGAATAAAATCCTATTTGATTCACCAAAAGATGAAACAAATATCTAGATTTCTTTCTACCACTTCTGCCACCACTTACTACCCCCAGAAAGGCATTCCCTAATACCTGAATCCTAAATTAGTATCCCTAGTTACCTCTACTGTTTTTATAGTATGTTTTAATATAATTCATAAAACTTATCACAATGTGAGATGTTTATTGGTGTAATTGATTAATCAAATAATTAAGGACTGTCAAAGATAAAGACTTCCCCAAACAGTATTAAATAGCTAAGGATGACAGTTTTCATGAGGCTGCTCCTGCAGGGGAGAGAGAGTAGAACTCAACTTCACTGAAACAGAGACAGTAAACTACTAACAGGTTGGAGAAAAAGCTCTGGAACACTTACACACACCTCAGTAGGATCTCATAGAACACCAAAGTGGATATCACCCCACACAGAGGGGCTCCTGAGGGCCCTGGAGACACCCAGGTCCTATATAAGGGGGAATAACTCCAGAGATTGATACCTTATCAGTGGACTTTACTTTGGAATCTGTGCTCCTGAGAGTGACAGAGTTGGACTCAAATAAGTCCTCCCTGCACATGGTCCATCAGTCCCTTCTATTCAAACCTATATGTAATGCTGGAGTTTGTAGGTATACTTCCAGAGACTAGAGCCTCTGGCCTGCCCATGTGCCAGCTTGCCTGGAATCTCAATAGAGCTGCAACTCCTACTCTCCAGCTCAATGACTTGGGTCACCTGGTGAGGAGATGATGATGGACAACAGCCATCCCAGGGAATGGAGAGAGTCTGCAGACGCAGAAAGTATAATCTCATCCACCATATCCACAGGATATAAGCCCCCTCTCACTTGGAGGTGGGGTGGACATCATCATCCCAAACTCCTCAGTATTTAGGGAAGAGCTATGGACTAGAGTGGATTTAATGGTATTCTGTTGTAGACATATTGTGATTCAAACAATGGAAGAAATTACAACAATGAGGTGGAGCCAGTGGCCACTGGATGCCTTTGGGGCAGGGAAGGGAAAAGCAGTTGTAATACAGGTGCTTTTTTAGGACTTGGGAATTATCCTGAGTGAAATTACAATGACAGATATAGGCCATTTTACATCAGCATATAACATGCAGACCTCTGTGGGGAGAGTGTGGTCTCCAATGTGAACTATGGTCCATGCTTAGTGGCAAAGCTCCAGAATGTGTATATCCATTGCAGTTGATGAGCCACACTAATGAAAGATGTTTATGTGGAATGTTATGGGAGGTGTGGGAGATGGGGAACATGGGAATCCCTGTAATTTTTGTGTAACATTTATGTAATCTAAGCATCTTTTAAAATATTTTTAAAAATACATATTCACAGCTGGAGAAAATAAAAGCTCTGGAAGATAGTAAGATCACTGGGATGCATGAGAGATTTACTGAGTTTGCACTTTGGATGGCTCAGTTCCACAGAGAGTGGTGAGGGATTTTCTGAAGTTGTAATTAGCACCACTTCATTTGGAATCTTTTCCTTTGTGGTAAATAAGCCATATGAAGTCTGTAAGGACTAGTATTGAGGAAGAATATAATGAACTACCCATTTAGGAACCTCTCAGTCTCGTGGACAGCAGTGGTGAGAGGGGGAGAAAGGAGAGTTCAGGGAAAATTTGATATTTAGATTAGCTAGGATCTGAAGTTGTCTTTTTCCTTTTCTCCCCTTCAGGCACAGTTGTTTTTCTCTGCAGCCCTACAGCTGAAGTATTGGTTTCAAGATAATCAGGAGAAGGAAGGGAGCAGGTAGTGGCATGTGAAGAGTAAGGTTGGCAGCTTGGTCTAGAAAAAGAAAAGCAGACTTTGTCACCATCGTTACTGATTTGTTAATCAATATATCTCCAATAGTTTCCTAAATGCCTCATCTATAGTAGATACACGTCAATTTGTGTCAAATGAATGAATAAATGAAAGAAGTTAATAGATTATGAAACTCATTGAAGAAACTTACCAGTCTATATAATGGGGGTAATTTAAAACTACATTGAGAAGAATATAAGCAAATGAGTATTTAGAAACCATTGTAACTTGGTCAAGACTGATTGTCTGGAAAATAACCTTGGTCTTAATCTCTGATGCAAATAACTAAAATCAAAATTCAAATTGACTATTGCTCTTACAGAAATAAAGAGGATTACAAAATAATATTATGAACAATTGTATGCCAACTAATTGGATAATCTAGATGAAACACACTAATACCTCATATTTGTAGAAACACACTAATACCTCAAAATGACTCAAGAAAGATAAAAAACCTCAACAGACCTATAATAAGTGAAGAGATTGACCCAGTATAGTAAAAAACAAATGCCAGATGGCTTCAATGGTGAATTCTATCAAACATTCAAAGAAGAAACAGAAACTCTTCTCAAATTCTTCCAAAAATGTGGAGGAGAAAGCAATCCCTAAATTATTCTATGAGGCTAGATTTACCCTGTTACCAAAGTCAGGTAAAGATAGTAAAGGAAAAGAAAATTTAAGACCAATTATGAACAATAAATGCAAAAATCCTCAACAAAATACTGGCAAACTGAATTCAACAGTATATTAATAAGATTATTCACCATGACTAATGAGGATTTCCCCCTGAAATACATTGATGGTTCAGCATAAGAAAATCAATAAATGTTAATTGATGTCAATGCTGAAAGACTGAAATTTTTCCCTTAATTTTGAGTACAAGACAAGAATGTCTACTTCCACTAGTACTGTTCAACATTGTACAAGAATTTCTAGCAAGAGAAATTAGAAAAGAAAAAAGAAGTAAAAGGTAATCAAATTTGAATGGAAGAAGTAAAGTTATCTCTATTCACAGATGAAAAATCCTATATATAGAAAATCCCAAAGAATTGACAGGAAAACAATTAGTGCTAATAAAGGCTTTCAAAAAAGTTGTGGGCTACATTATTAACACAAAATTTAAAAATGGTTTATTGGCTTTTTTGGCAAGTGCTTTTCTAAGAAACTAGTCATCATTTCTTTTAATTGACAGTAGCATTTTTTAAAATGGGAAAACATAAGGAATATGTTACAAAATACTGTCCCTCAAGCCAGCCACATACACCTGAAAAACTTCTCATTTTAAACCTTATTTTAAAAACTAGATTAGAAATTAAAACAGCCATGAATACACAAGAGGAGAAACCTAAGAAGGTGTAAACTTCCCACAGACAACCAGAGGCTGTTTTTGATTCACTGTTGGGACACAGATAGAATCCTTCCTGGACACTGTATTTACCTGATTCAGATGCAATGTCTCAGGGCAGCCTGACTCTTGCAATACTTCACTTTTGTAGATACCCAATATTCCAATCTGAACTCTTTATTTGGATAAAGCAATTCTGGATGTTTTCCTACCATATTCAACTAAATAGTGTGACTAATATCCTTTTCAATATCTTTTATTGTTTTTGACCATGGCTGAAATGTTTTACTTTCAGAAAAAGCTAATAAACTTTTTAATGGCAATTAAATTTTAACTAAATGAATTGTACACAAAGAAATAATGATCACTTCAGGCATTTACCACCTCCTCCTCCTGTAGGAGCTTCTCTTCTCCACAGATAATGGGAACCTGTGCCCCATTGAGTCTTGGTACCTGTCAGGAGCCCCACACTGTTTCACTTCATGGTTCTCTTATTTCTCTTCTAGTATAGGGATGAGTTGTCCTTGGCAAAGTCCAAGGGGTTGGACAAAAAGGCTCTAAGCATGAGTCTGCAAGAAAGATCCCAGAAGAATCAAAAAAGTCTATTCAACAAATGGTTCTGGGAAAACTGGATATCCATATCCAAAAGAAAGAAGGAGGATCTCTATCTCACACCTTATACAAAAATTAACTCAAAATTGACAAAAGACCTAAATATAAAGGCTACAATTCTAAAACTCCAAGAAGAAAAATGTAAGAAAACATCTTCAAGCTCTTGTGGTAGGTGGTGCCTTCTTAAACCTTACACCCAAAGCATGAGCAATTAAAGAAAAAATAGATAAATGGGACCTCCTCAAACTTAAGCACTTTTGTGCTTCAAAGGACTTTGTTAAAAAAATGAAAAGGCAGCCTAGTCAATGGGAGAAAATATTTGGAAACTACATATCTGATGAGGGTTTGATATCCAAGTTATATAAAGAGATAATACAACCCAATGAAAGGACAAGCAACCCAAGTTTAAAAAGGGCAAAAGACTTGAATAAACCTTTCTTCAAAGAGGAAATGCAAGTGGCCAAAAAGCACATGAAAATTTTTTCAACATCATTAGCTATTAGGGAAATGTAGATCAAAACTACACTGAGATATCATTTCACACCTTATAGAATGATCATTATTTTAAAAAATGAAAACTACAAGTGCTGAAGAGGATGTGGAGAAATAGGAACACTCCTTCATTGTTGGTGGGAAGTGCAGCCTTTTTCGAAGACAGTTTGGCACTCCCTCAAGAAACTAAATATGGAACTTCTATATGATCCAGCATTCCCATTATTAGGAATACATTAAGAAGAAATGAAAGCAAGAGTATGAACTGATATTTGCACACCGATGTTCATAGTAGCATTATTCACAATTGATAAAATATGGAAACATCTAAGTGTCTATCAACTGATGAGTGGATAAAAAAATGTGGGATATGCATACAGCAGAATACTATTCATGTGAAAGAAGAACAGAAATCGGGATGCAGATGAAAACATGGATGAACCTTGAGGACATTTTGTTGAGTGAAATAAGCCAGACACAAAAGGACAAATATTTTATGGTCTCAATAATATGAAGTAAAATGATAAGTAATACCATGGAGATAATCTCTAGAGCATAGGTTACAAGGAAATAGAATGTGAGTTGAGAATGGGAGTTGCTGCTTAATATATGTAGAATTTTTAATAAGGTTTATTGTAAATGTGTGGAAATGAATAAAATTGATGGTAATACATTACAATAAGTCTAACTAACACTGCAGATTTATAAATGTGATGTAGCTAAAAGAGGTAGTCTGTGGATGTAATATTTCAATTGAAAGGAAGTTAGAGAATAAATGTAGGGACTCTATAACAGTGATTTTGGTGGTGATGAAGATTGTGGTTAACAATATAAGTATAAGAACGTTCTTTTACAAAGTGTTAAGAATGTAGTGAAACCTGGGAAAATTACAACTAATGTAACATATGTATTATAGTAAACAATAATATAATTTTTGTAGCAATGGCAAAGAAGATATTATATCAATCCTAGGGAAAACATTAGAGGGGAATAAAGGGATATGGAATTTTTCCTTTTGGAGTAATGAAAATGTTCTAAAATTGACTGAGGTGATAACAGCAAGACTCTGTGAGGAATATGAGAGCCACTGAGTGTACACTTTGGGTGGATTGTACAAAGAATGGAACTGTATAGCACAATGAATACTGTTGTGGAAAATGGACTGTGGTAAACCAAACAAGTATGAGAACATTCTATCATGAACAATAACAAGTATTTAATACTAAAACAGGGTGTCAATAACCAGGTGGTTTGGTGAAAAAATACACCAAATGTAAGACATTCACTATATTTAGTAGTAATTTGTTGATGATGCTCTTTCATAGTTTGTAACAATTGCTTCAAAATGCAAGATGTCAGTGGTGGGGTGATGTATGGGAGTCCTGGTGGATGATATGCATGTTTGTTTTGTAAGTTCACAACTTTTACTATACACTTATTGTTTACAGATGTTCATGTATAAATGATAAATTTCAATTAGAAAGTTTGTAAATTTAAAAAAATGTTTAAAACAGAAGAAAGGAAAAAAGTTAACAGCCTCCTCATTTGAAATCTATGTCAAATTAATTTTTACCCAAACCTTACTCTAACCAAACAAAATTATCCTTAACCTGAAACCTAATCCTCACTCTATACTTTCACCAATACTCACTCTAATGTGAACATAACCATAACCAAACCCAAATGTTATACCAAACTCTGACCTTAACACTACTCATAAACCTAAAAATAATTTTAATGCAAATTTAACTCAAATCTTGACTCTAATTATGAGTATAATTCTCACCCTAAATCTAATCAATACCAACACTAACACCACACATAAATTTAACCCTTATCCTAACATATAGCCCAACCTAACCCAAACCCTTAATCTAACCATACTATTAACCCTAAACCAAAGTGTATCACTAACCCACCTCCTAATTCTAGTCCTAACCCTAAACCTAAAACTAACCCAAACCTAAGCCTAACTGTAAGCAGAATCTTAAATCAAACCATAACCCTAACAAAAATATAAACTTTAGCCTAAACATAAAACTAACTAAAAGTCTTATAATAATCCTAACCATAAGCAAAGCTAACACTAACCTTAAACAGAGCCTTAATTCCAACACATTATTCACATAACCAAATGTCTACAATAAACCAAAAACTTATATTTAAATCCAGCTCTAATGATTCCCTAAAGTTAACTTTAAACCTAAGACTTACCCCAACTTTAACACAATCCCTAATCCTAACTATAATCCACACCCTAACCCAAGTGCTAATGTTAAACTGAACCCTATCTCTAATCCAAAACTTTTATTAATTTTATTTACACACACTCCATACCCACCAAACATATACTCCTTTCTTCTCCTCCCATCCTCTGATAACCTCTAATCTAGTTTCTGTCTGGATTTGCTATTACTAGACATTTCTAATGAGTAACATCATACAATATTTGTCTTTTTGTGACTTGCTTATATCATTGAGCATACTGTTTTTAAGGTTCTTCCATGGTTCAGGATGTCTCAGAACTTCTTTTTTATGGTCAAATAATATGCCATTATGTGTATGTACATTTCATTTTTTCCATTCATTTGTTGATGTACACTCAAGTGTTTCCACCTTTTTGCTATTTTGAATAATGTTGCTGTAAATATTGGTGTATAATTATCTGTTTTAGACTCTAGTTTCCTAATCTTTGAATATATATGAGAAGTGGGATGGCTGCACCACATGGTAATTCACTAATTCTTTGAGGAACTGCTGTGTTGCTGCCTTCCACAGTGATGCAACATTTTACATTCTCACCAACAATGCTCCAGAGTTCCAATTTCTTCATATCCTTTCAAACGGACACTTATTTTCCTTTTTTTTTTTTTTTTGAGATAAGGCCTATTTATTATGTACATTAACCTCTATCTGAGTTTAAACATATTAGCTCTTTCCTTGCTTCACATATGTAAGTAGTACTTGAAAATAACATCTCTCAAATATGTTAAAAAGGAGTGTGTTTTTTTTTTTTAATTGAGTCTTGCTAGTGGTAATTTATACACAAACTGTTGTGCATTCCTTATCTCAACTGGGTTAGTAATCATTGGGTATACTTTCCTTGAGAGCTAACACCTGCTTTAAGCTCTCCAGACATTTTCTGGAGTAAGCTCATAGTAATTTATGATTGTGTTCAGTCAGCAAATTTGAGAGTATTCTGTGTGCAAGGTGCTAAGAATTAAAGGGAGCACATAATCAAAATATGAGCCAAGACCCATAAAGCATAAACCAATTTCACTGTAATTTTCAACCCTGGTTTATTGTTTTTAGAATATATCATAAATGTGCAGCAATTTCACCTCCAATAGTCTTTCTTTTTAACATCATGATCTCCTTCTATTTACTCACGTCTATTCTCCACTGACACCTTCTCCCTCATTTGTGGCATTCTCCCCAACCAGCCAGTTTGAGCTCCTTGCTGTTCCATAATCATCCCATGTGCATAACACAACATATTTGATTGCATTTTCTTTCTTTCATATTAACACATGTTAAGGGATGCTCTCTTCCTTTCTTACTATGGCAGTCAGCATTCACCCTTTGAGGTCAAGCTAGGTCCTATCTTCACCTAGATAAGTTCTTTTTCTACCTTTAACTCCTCAGGTACTTGTGGCATGACTCACTAATTTCATTTATTTATTTATTTATTTATTTATTTATTTATTTATTTATTTATTTA
>JAKSZT010054587.1:3283525-3296132 GCA_026826555.1 Tolypeutes matacus
TTATTTATTTATTTATTTATTTATTTATTTATTTATTTATTTATTTAATATATTTTTATTTATTTTTAAAAGATACTTAGATTACATAAAATTTTACATAAAAATATAAGGGATTCACATATGCCCACACATCCCACTTTTACACTTCAACAACTTTTCTCATTAGTGTGGTACATTCATTGCAATTGAAAACATTTTGGAGCACTGCCACTAAGCATGGATTATAATTTACATTGTAGTTTACACTCTTTCCCACTCAATTCAGTAGGTTATGGCAGGATATATAATGGCCTGTATTTGTCATTGTAAGGTCATTCAGGACAATTCCAAGTCCCAAAAATGCCCCCATATTACCCCTTTTTCCCTTTCCCTGACTTAAGCACCTCCAGTGGCCACTGTCTCCACATCAATGTTGTAATTTCTTCCATTGCTAGAATCCCAATAAGTCTATAGTAGAATACCAGTAACTCCACTCTAGTCCATATCTTATTCCCCAATCCTGAGGATACAGGAATTATGATATGCCCACTTCCCCTCTAATTAAGAGGGGGGTCTTGGTCCCTTATGGCTGATGTATGGGACTCTTTTGCTTGTAGATATAGAGTCTTTCATTTCCTTAGTGTGGTGGTTGTCCATCTTCACCTCCTTGTTAATTGTCATGGGTGAGTCCCATGAACAGGAGAGTAGGTTTTGCAACTCTGCAGAGGCTTAGGCCCCAGCTTGCACATGGACAGCCCAGAGATACAAGTCTCTTGGACCTATACCTATGAACTCCAGTACCACCTATAGGTTCAAATAGAAGGTGAAGAAGAGGCATGTGTATAGAAGTCACAACTGAGTCCAACTCTGTCACACCCAGGAGCACAAACTCCAAAGTAGAGCCCACTGGCAAGGCACCAAATTCTGGAGCTATCTGCCTTGGCCATGGGACCTGGGGTTCTCCAGAACCCTCAGGAGCCCCACTATTTGGGATAGTATCTACTTTAGCAGTCTATGAGATCTGCTGAGATGTGCATAAGCTTTGCCCCTCTGATAACCTCCTGACTCACTTTGAAGACTTAGCCATATTAACTCATTTGTCTTTACCTATTCCCCCTTTTATTCAAGGTCTTTATCCAGTTGCATCACCAGCCACTGTTTGGTAGTAATCCCTCAGTGCCAGAGCACATCCTTGGGAGTCATGGTCCATGCTGGGGGGAAAGTAATGCATTTGTTTGCTGAGTTTGGCTTAGAGAGAGGCCACATTTAAGCAACATGGAGGCTCTAAGAAGATAACTCGTAGGCACCCTATGACACTAGGCTAAGTTGCAATTTCAGGAGCAAAGACTAATAAGCATATTCATCAATATCAAGGGCCCATCACTGGATCATCCTTCTTCATTGCCCTTGTACTTGCAGTATTGTTACTGTTCCATTAGAGAATGGGGCAGAGCTCCCCAGGGTGGGAATTCAATATTCTTTTGGTTATTTTGTGAATCTCTACTCACTGTGGCAATGCCCCATGAACATGAACACATTTATATACTTTATATGTATGCTCAGGTGAACTTCCTCTCATGTATCCTCCATCACTGACATTCCAAACCAAAGATCTCCCCTGCTAAAGTTGTAACAATTCTTTGATCTAAAACATCTTCAAAAATGAAGCCAAGAATAATATCAAACACAATTAATAGGAAAATGAATTAATGATAGGTTTAAACATAAGAAATAAAATACATAATAATTTAGAAAAACTGAAAAAAGAAAAGGAAAAAAGAAAAAATTGGGATATTAAAAAATAATGAAAAATATATAATTTTTTTTTTTATGTTTTGCCTTTCATCACTGTAATATCTGTTGTCCTGTATGTACAGTGATACTTTCTTCCATTTTTTCCCCAGTGTCTTACTTTTTTCCATTTTGTCATCAAAGAAGTTTTAGGTCACAGTAAGGTCACATACAGAATATAGGGGATTCCCAAATACCCAACTTCCTCCCATTTCCCCCTTCCTATATTAACATTTTTATATGTGGATGCTACCTTTGTTACAACCAATGTACAAATATTGAAACATAGCTCCTAACCATGGTCAATGGTTTACATTATGATTTATGTTTTAGATCACACACTCTTATACATTTTTGATAAAAATTAAACATGACCTGTATCCATCATTGCAAGATCATGCAGAACACTTCCATTACCCCATAAATACCCCCTCTTCCATCTATTCTATTTCTTCCTTCCCCTCCTCTCATGGTCCATGGCGACCACCTGGGTTCACTCTTTGAAGGACAGTATTCATTGTTACTTGAAGCAACACTGAGGGCTTAACATCGTGGTCTGTCTTCCTCTATTAGGAACCACCCATGCTCTTGAAAGACACCCACCCCTCTGTTTGAGAACATATTGGGTCTCCCCAGAATGGGAGTCCAACTCCTTCCCACTCATAATGAGGATCTCCACCCACTGATACAGCACACTATGACAAAATGATACCGTGTACATTCTCTAGAAGATTGTCCCATGTGCATCCTGTCCCGAATGCTGCCATTCAACACCCTAAGCCAGTAACCTTTCCTTGTCATATTGCCAAAAAAAGCTTTCTCAACATTTTAGTTTCAACTGTGTTCCTTCCAGTCCTCAGTGTTCACCTACTCCCCCCAGTTCCATGGACTGTCAAAACCACCCTTCACACCCTAACCCCTGTAACGCTTACACCATCTAACCCAATAGTGTCACTAAAACTCTGTCATATTCCTTTACTGCACAACTACTCACTTCCACCTTATCATACATTTCACTCATATGAGTGTTGGTTCACAAACTTCTTCTCACTTTCTATTTCTGTAAACCTATCTTCCAGAATCTAGTTATGTGAGTCTGCTTGACTTGCTTAATTCATATCAGAAAGGTCATGCAATATTTGTCCTTCAATGCCTGACTTGTTTCACTCAACATAAGGTCCTTAAGATTCATCCATGTTATCCCATATATTAGTACTCTATTCCTTGTTACATCTGAGTAATATTTCGTTTTATGTATGTATGACATTTTGTTTATCCATTCATCTGTTGAAGGGCATTTGGGTTGATTCCAACATTTGGCAATAGTGAATAATCCTGCTTATTACCATTGGTGTGCATTTATCTCTTCTTATCCTTGCTTTCAATTGTTCTGGGAATATATCAAAAGAGGAATTGCTGGATGATATGGCAGATATTTAGTTAGTTTTTTGATGAACCACCAAACTGTCCTCTGCAATGGCTGGACAATTTACATTCCTTCCAGCAGTGAATGAGGGTTCAGATTCCTTCACATTCTCTCCAATATTTGTAGTCCCTGTTTTATAAATGGCCACCTGTCTAATGGATGTAAGATAATATCTCATTGTAGTTTTGATTTGCATTTCTCTAATAGCTAGTTATGCTGAGCATCTTTTCTTGTGCTTTTTATTCATTTGTGTTTCTTCTTTGGAGTTCAAAACACTTTCCCATTTTTTAAACGGTTTGTCTTTTTATTTTCAAGATACAGTTTTTCACATATATGCTGGAAAATAAGCTCCTTTCAGATATATGGTTGCCAAATATTTTCTCCCATTTCATAGGCTTCTTTTATACTTTCTTGATAACCTCCTTTGAGGTGCAAATGTTTTTAATTTTGAAGAGGTCCCATTTCTCTATTTTTTTCTTTCACTGCTTGTGCTTTTGGTGTGAAGTTTCTGAAGCCATTTCCTATTACAGGGTCTTGTAGATGCTTCCCTACATTATGTTCACCGTCTTTATGGTCTTGGCTCTTATATTTAGATCTTTGATCCATCTTGAGTTTATTTTTGTATAAGGTGTAAAATGGGTTTCCTCACTCATTCTTTTTTTTTAAATATAATTTTTAATTTTTTTTAAAAGAAAAGGTATTTAGATTACATAAATGGTACATAAAAATATAGGAGATTCCCATATGCCACAATTCCTACACCTCTCACATATTCCCACATTAACAGTATCTTTCATTAGTGTGGTAGATTTGTTACAACTGATGAAAAAATTTCAGAGCATAACCACTAAGCATGGATTACAGTTTACATTGTAGTTTACACTCTCTCCCACACAATTTTGTAGGTTATGGCAAGATATGTAATGATCCATATCTGTCATTGTAATGTCATTCAGGAAAATTCCCAAGTCCCCAAAATGCCTCTACATTTCAAATGTATTTCCCTTTCCCTGCCCTCAGAACCTCTAGTGCCCACTGCCTCCACATAAATGATATAGTTTCTTCCATTGCTAGAATCACAATAATTCCATAGTAAAATACCAGTAAGTCTACTTTAGTCCATAGTTCATTCCCCAATCCTGAGTATTCTGGGATGGTATTGCCCACTCCACTTCTAATTGAGAGGAGGCTTTGATCACCTGACAGATTTGAACCCAGTTGTGACTTCTGTACACACATCTCTTCTTTCCCTTTTATTTGAACCTATAGTAGGTGCTGGAGTTGGTAGTTGTACACCCAAGACACTTTAATCTCTGGGCTGTCCATGTGCCAGCTGGGCCCTGAAATTCCATGGAGTTGCAATACCTTCTCTCCAGTTCTTTGGTCTCACTGAGGAAAACTAACAAGGAGATGATGATGGACAACAAACATCCCATGGAACAGAGAGTCAACTGCAAGCAAGAGAATCCCATCCATCTGCCCCATGGGATCAAAAGCCTCCTCTCTCATTCCTTTGGATATTGATAAACAGTTCTCCAAGCACCATTTGTTGGAGAGGCCATTCTCTCCCAGTTCAGTGGGATTAGTGGTCTTGTTGAATATCAAATGATTGTATATGTGAGGATATATATCCAAAGTCTCAATTTATTTACATTGGTCAGTATGTCTATAATTGTTCCAATACCATGCAGTTTTAACCACTGTAGCATTGTAGCATGTTTCAAAGTCAGGTACTGTGATTCCTGCAATTTCATTTTTCTTTTTCAATAGGTTTTTGGCTATTTGGGGTCTCATGACCTTCCAAATAAATTATAGTGTTCCAATTCAGTAAAAAGTGCCGTGCTGATTTTTATTGGGATTGTTTTAAATCTGTAGATCAGTTTGTTTGGGTTGGATAGACATCTTAATGATGTTTAGTCTTCCTATCCAAGAATAGAGAATATTCTTCCATTTACTTGTCTGCTTTGATTTCCTTTAACAGTTTGTGTAGTTTTCTTCATATAAATCATTTACATCTTTAGATAAATTTATTCCTAGTTTTATGATTCTTTTAGTTTCTATTGTCAATGAGGTTTTTCCTTGAATTCCTCCTCAGATTGCTCATTATTGGTGTATAGAAATGCTATTGATTTTTGTGCATTTATCTTAAACTGTGACTTTATTGAACTCTAAGTTCTAGAAGTTTTGTTGTTGATTTCTCTGGGCTTTCTATGTATAGGATCGTATTGTCTGTAAATAGTGAATTGTGAGTTCTTCCTTTCTAATTCAGAAGGGTTTTATATCTTTTTCTTGCCTAAGTGCTGGAGCAAGTACTTACAACACAATGTTAAATAGGAGCAGTGATAGTGGGCATACTTTTCTTGTTCCTGGTTTTAGAGGGAAAGCTTTTAGGGTTTCACCATTGTATATGGTCTTAGCTGTGGATTAGTCATATATACTCTTTATCATGTTGAGGAAGTTTCCCTCTATTCCTATCATTTCCACTGATTTTATCAGGAAAGTGTGCTGTATTTTGTCGAATGTTTTTTCTGCATCTATAGAGATGATTATGTGGGAATTTTTTCTTTTGATCTCTTTATGGGGTGGACTTTATTGATTGATTTTCTTATGTTGAACCATCCATGCATATCTGTGATGAAACCCACTTGGTCATGGTGTATAATTCATTTGATGTGTTGTTGAATAAGATTAGCTAGTATTTTGTTGAGGATTTTAGCATCTAGGTTCATTAGAGAGATTGGTCTGTATTTTTACTTTCTTGTGGCATCTTGGTTTGGCTTTGGTATTAGGGTAATGTTGGCATTATAGAATGAGTTAGACAATGTTCCTTCTACTTCTGTTTTGTGGAAGAGTTTAAGTGGGATTGGTGTTAGTTCTTTCTGGAATGTTTGGTAGATTTCAGTTGTGAAACCAAATGGTCATGAGCTCTTCTTAGTTGGTATGCTTCTGATGACTGATTCGATGTTGTTACTTGTGATTGGTCTGTTGAGCTCATCAATTTCTTCTTTTGTCAATGTAGGCTGCTTGTGAGTTCCTAGGAATTTATCCACTTCTAAATTATTCTTCTTGTTGGCATATAATTTTTCAAAGTATCCTCTTATGATACTCTATTTCTGTGGGGCCAGTGGTTATATCCCCTTCCTCAGTTTTTATTTTGTGTATTTGCATCTTCTCTCTATTTTCTTTCTTAGTCTAGCTAAGGATTTGTCAATTTTACTGATCTTCTTGAAGAACCAGCTTTTGGTTTTGCTTATTTTTTCTAGTGCTTTCTTGTTTTCTATTTCATTTAGTTCTGCTCTAATCTTTATTTCCTTCTTTCTACTTCCTTTGGAGTTAGTTTTTTGTTATTTTTCTAATTCCTCCAGTTGTGCAGTTAGGTCTTCAATTTTAGTTATTTCTTCTTTTTTGATATATGTATTTAGGGCTATGAATTTCCCTCTCAGTACAGCTTTTGCTGCATCCCATAGGTTTTTATATGTTGTGTTGTCATTTTCTTTCATTTCAAGTAAGTTACTGATTTCTTTTGTAATTTCATTCCTCACCCACTGTTTGTCTAAGAGTGTGTAGTTTAACTTCCATATCTTTGTACCTAATTTGGTTGTCTGGCTCTTACTGATTTCCACCTTCATTGCATTGTCATCAGAGAAATTACTTTGTATAATTTCAATCTCTCTGAATTCATTGAGGGTTGTTCTCTGGCTTAGTATGTGATCTATCTTGGAGAATGAGGCATGTACACTGAGAAGAAGGTATATCCTGCTGTATTTGTTTGTAGTGTTCTGTATATTTCTATTAGGTCCAGATCCTCTAATGTATTATTCAAAGTCTTTGTTTATTGATTCTCTGTTGAGATGTTCTGTCTAATTTTGATAATGGTGTATTCAAGTCCCCCACTATGATTGTAGAGGCATCTATTTCTCCACTTAGTTTTTCCAGTGTTTGCCTTGCTTATTTTGCAGCACCCTGGTTAGGTTTACAAATGTTTATGATTGTTCTTCTTGAAAGATTTATCCTTTTACTAATATATAGTGCCATCTTTGTCTCTTAAAATACATTTGCATTTAAACTCAGTTTTGTCCAATATTACTACAGATATTCCGGTCCATTTTTGATTGTTGTTTGCTTGTAAAATTGTTTTCCAGCCATTCACTTTCTCTATTTTTAATATATTTTTAACTATCCATTAATATTATTAATATTATTGTAACTATCCATTCATCTGTTGATGGTTTATTCCAACTTATGACATTAGTGAATAATGCCGCTATGAACATTAATGTGCATATATCTGTTAGTGACCTTGCTTTCATTTCTTCTGGATATGTGCCCTGCAGTGTAATTGCTGGATCATATGGCAGTTCTATAGTTAATTTTTGAGGAGCTGCCAAACTGTTCTCCACAAAGACTGGACCATTCTCCATTCCCTCAAGGAGTGGATGAGGGTTCTCATTCCTCCACATTCTCTACAACACTTGTAGTCCTCTTTTTTTTTTTTAATAGCCACCAGTCTATGGGTTTAAGATGGTATCTCATTGTAGTTTTGATTTGCATTTTCCTAATAGCTAATGATGTTGAGCATCTTTTCATGTGCTTTTTAGCCTTCTGTATTTCTTCCCTGGAGAAGTGTCTTTTCAATTTGCTTGACCATTTTTAAAATGGCTTGTTTGTCTTTTTATGTTTGAAGTGTAGGCTTTCTTTATATATGCTGGATTTTAGGCTCCTGTCAGATGTATGTTTGCCAAATATTTTCTTCCACTGCATAGGCTGCTTTTATACTTTCTTGATAACCTCCTTTGAGGTGCAAATGTTTTTAATTTTGAGGAGCTCCCATTTATCTATTTTCTCTTTTGCTGCTCATGCTTTGAGTGTGAAGTTCATGGAACCATTTCCTATTACAAGGTCCTGTAGATGTTTCCCTACATTATCTTCCCAAATCTTTATGATCTTGGCTCTTATATTAAGATCTTTGATCCACCTTGAGTTAATTTTTGTATAAGGTGTGACATCGTGTTCATCTTTCATTCTTTTGGATATGGATAACCAGTTGTCCAAGCACAATTCATTGAAGAGGCCATTCTACCTCTCCCAGTTGAGTGGGCTTGGTGGCCTTGTTGAATGTCAGTTGACAGTATATGCAAAGTTCTATATCAGAACTCTCAGTTTGGTTCAATTGGTCAGTACGTCTATCCTTGTGACAATATCATGCAGAATTGACCACTGTAGCTTTGTAGGATGTTTTAAAGTCAGGTAGTGTGATTCCTATTATTTCATTTTTCTTTTTCAATATGTCTTTGGCTGTTTGGGACCTCTTGCTATTCCAAATAAATTTCATACTTAATTTTTCCAATTCATTAAAAAATGCTGTGATGATTTTTAGTGGGATTGCATTAAATTTGTAGATTGGGGTTTGGGTAGGATAGACATGTTAATGAATTTTAGTCTTCCTATACTTGAACAGGGAATATTCTTCCATTTATTTAAGTATTTTTTGATTTCCTTTAACAGTGCTGTGTAGTTTTCTGTGTACAAGTCACTTACATCTTTAGTTAAATTTATTCCTAAATATTTGATTCTTTTAGTTACTATTGTAAATGGTATTTTTTTTTCTTGATTTCCTCTTCAGATTGCTCAGTATTGGTGTTTAGAAATACTAATGATTTTTGCACATTGATCTTATGACCTGCAACTTTACCAAAATCATTTATAAGTTTCAGGAGATTCGTTGTAGATTTCTCTGGGCTTTCTATGTATAAGTTCATGTTGCCTGCAAACTGTGAAATTTTGACTTCTTCCTTTCCAATTTGGATGATTTTATATCTTTTTCTTGCCTCAGTGCTCAAGCAAGTTGTTCTAACACAATGTGAAAATGGAGTGATGATACTGGGCATCCTTGTCTTGTTCCTGGTCTTAGAGGGAATGCTTTTAGGATTTCACCATTGTATGTGATGTTATTCATGTATAACCTCATCATAATCAGAACGTTTCCTTCTATTCTTATCTTTTGCAATGTTTTATCAGAAAAGTGTGCAGTATTTTGTTAAATGCTTTTCTGCATCTGTAGAAATGATCTTTTTTCTTTCTTTCTTTCTATCTGTTTGTGCGGTGTATTACATTGATTTTCTTATGTTGAAACATCTTTGCATACCCGGGATGAAACCCACTTGGTCATGGTGTATAATTCGTTTGATGTATTGTTGAATACGAATAGCAAGAGTTTTCTTGACGATTTTAGCATCTAGTTTCTTTAGAGAGGTTGAGCTGTAATTTTCCTTTCTTGTGGCATCTTTATTTGGCTTTGGTGTTAGGGTAATGTTGGCATCATAAAATGAGATGCAATCTTCCCATTACCTCTATTTTGTGGAAGATTTAAAGCAGGATTGGTGTTAGTTCTTTTCAGAATGTTTGGTAGAATTCATCTGTTAAGCATCTATCCTTGCTCTTTTTAGTTGGGAAGTTTTTGATGTCTGATTCAATATCGTTACTTGTGATTCGTCTGTTGAGTTCATCAATTTCTTCTTTTTTAATGTAAGCTGCTTGTGAGTTCTTCTCTAAAGTATCCTTCTTGTTGGTATATAATTTTTCAAAGTATCCTCTTATGATACTCTTTATTCCTGTGTGGTCAGTTGTTATATACCCTTCTTCATTTCTTACTTTCTGTATTTGCATCTTCTCTCTTTTTTCTTTGTTAGTCTATCTAAGGGTTTGTCAATTTTATTGATCTTCTCGAAGAACCAGTTTTTGGTTTTGTTTATTTTTTCTAGTGATTTCTTATTTTCTATTTCATTTAGTTCTGCTCTAATCTTTGTTATTTCCTTCTTTCTACTTCCTTTGGGGTTAGTTTTTTATTCTTTTTCTAATTCCTCCAGATATGCAATTAGGTCTTCAATTTTAGCTTGTGTATATATATGCATTAAGGCTATGAATTTCCCTCTCAGTGCAGCTTTTGCTGTATCCCATAGGTTTTTTACATGTTGTGTTTTCATTTTCATTAATTTCAAGGTAGTTACTGACTTATTTTGAGATTTCCTATTTGACCCATTGTTTGTCTAAGAGTGTGTGGTTTAACTCTCCTATCTTTGTGCCTAATCTGGTTCTCTGGCACTTATTGCTTTCCAGCTTCATTCCATTCCAGTCATAGAAATTACTTTGTATAATTTCAAACTTTCTGAATTCATTGAGAATTTTTCTATGGCATAGTATATGGTCTATCTTGGAGAATGATCCATGTGCACTCTAGAAGAAAGTATATCCCACTGTATTTGATTATTGTGTTTTGTATATTTTTTTATTGTTTATTTCATGATTTATTGAGATAATAGTTAAACATATTAGAATGTTAGACATCACTGGGTTAATACCTCAAGTATAAACACAGGAAAAAAATCATTATGTTACAAAACACACATGAAACATTATGCTATGGTTATGGTTATGCTATTTGTTTCTTCCACTATTTTGTAATTGGGGCAATGTAAATGGTCCTTTACATAAGAATAATTAATGTACCTCATTAACTAACTGAATGAAATATTTTTATTAACTTTCTGCCAACACAATCCTGATTTTCATCTAGAATTATTATTATTATTCTTTTCTAACAAATCAATTTTATTGATACCTATTAATAAAATATAAATCCACCCAAAGTGTACAATCAATGGTATTTGGTATAATCATGTAGTTGTGCATTCATCACTCCAAACATTTTTAGAGCATTTTCATCTTTCCAGTAACCATAATAATAATAAGTCCAGATCCTCTAATGTATTATTCAAAGTTTTCATTCTTTGTTGATTCTCTGTCAAGATGTACTTTCTAATGATGATAATGGTGTATTAAAGTCCCAAGTAGAATTGTAGTGGCATCTATTTCTCCACTTAGTTTTTCCATTTTTACCTTATGTATTGTGAAGTGTTCCCATTAGGAGCATAAATGTTTCAGATTTTTCTTTCTTCTTGATTGATTACCATTTTTCTAATATATACTATCAATATTTGTCTCTTACAATAGTTTTGCATTAAAAGTCTATTTGGTCTGATATTAATGGAGTTACTCTTACCCTTTTTTTTATTATTATCATTTGCTCATAAGATTGTTTTCTAGCCATTCACTTTCAGCCTCCTTGAATCCCTGGGTCTACATTAGGTTTCCTGTAGACAGCATGTAGATGGGTCATATTTCCATATCCATTCTCCCAATCTGTGTCTCTTGACTGGTAAGTTTAATCCATTAACATTCAATATTATTCTCAAAGAATTACTTATATTAACCATATTACCTTTGGGTTTATGTATGTCATTTGCTGTTTTTATTTCTCTTCTTGTTTTTTTAAAATTTTTCCTATTCACTCCTCCAACACTTTCTATCATTTTTTCCCATTCAAACAGCATCACTTCTTTTAGTAATTCTTGAAGAGCAGTTTTCTTATTGGCATACTCTCAATTTCTGTTTATCTGTGAATATTTTGAATTCGTCATAATTTTTGAATGCCTGCTTTGTTGAATAGAGAATTCTTTATTGAAGTTTTCTTCTTTTAGCACCGTGACTATGTCATATCACTGCCTTCTTGCCTCCATGGTTTCAGATGAGAGATCAGAACTTAGTCTTGTAGTGCATTCCTTGTATGGGAAATTTCTCTTTTCTCTTGCTGCCTTCCTTCAGTATTCTCTCTTTGTCTTGAACATTGGACAATTTAACAAGTATATATCTTGAGTAGGAATGTTGGAATTCATACTGTTTGTAGTACATTGCACTTTCTGGTCATGTACATCCATTTCCCTCAATATGGATTGGAAGTTTTCAGCTATTATTTTCTCCAACAATCCTTCTAACAACTTTCTCTTCTCTTCTCACTCTGGTGCCTATAATGTGTATGTTTGTGCATTTTGTGTTGTCATTCAGATCCCTAAGTCTCTGTTGGAATTTTATTTCTATCATTTTATCTATCTGTCCTATTATCTGTTTGATTTCAGATGTATTGTCCTCCACATTGCTAATTTTATCCTCTGCCTCTTCAAATCTGCTATGTGTTTCTAGAATATTCTTTAAAAAAAAACCAAAAAACTATTTTATTGGTACATATTAACAAACCATACAATTCATTCAATGTGTACAATAATAGTATTTAGTATAATCTCATAGTTGTGAATTCATCATTTCAATCATTATTAGAGTATTTTCATTATTTCAACAATAATAGTAAACAAAAAATGACAAACAATAAACAAGAAAATTCCTCACCTCTCCATCTCTGTTTCCACATCATTTTTTTTTATTTATATATATATAAATATATTTTAAGAGGTGCTTAGATTAATGAAAATACTACACAGAACCCCCTGGGATTCCCATGTTGCCCACCCCCTGAGGTAATGTTTACCCAAGTCAAACCTTGCCTGTGGGGCGCTACGC
>JAKSZT010054587.1:3310152-3345973 GCA_026826555.1 Tolypeutes matacus
TAAATAAAATTCTAGAGCATAGAGAAAAGATAATCAACTGAACAAATCCATCAAGATAATATGATGACCAGAGGGCAACAGAAAAATACAAATGACTCTGAGAAACTGGAAAACATCGACCAGTCCAATGCACAAAATAAAAACCAGGAAGCAATGCAGTTCTTCGAAAAATTAATCAAAGCTATCCAAACAAATATCATGGACCAATTTAAAGAACTGAAGGAAGAGATTGAGGATATAAAGAAGACACTGAGAAAACATACTGAAGAAATAGCTAACACACCTAAAAAGGTAACGGATATGATGGCGAACAAAGACACAAGTCAAGAAATGAAAAAGATGCTGGACTCACATGGCTGCAGAATTGAACAGGCAGAGGAAATAATTAGTGATATGGAAGACAATAGAGTTGAAATCAAAGAGATTGTAGAAAAGATAGACAAAAAGATAGAAAAAATCCAGTATTGTCTCAGGGAGTTAACCGATAATGCAAGATGCACAAACATAGGCATTATGGGCATCTGAGAAGGAGAAGAGTAAAGAAAGGGAACAGAAGCAGTGTTGAAGGAAGTTATGGCTGAAAACGTCCCAACTCTATTGAGAGAGATGGATGTGCAGATCCAGGAAGCACAGTGCACCCCAAATAGTATAAATCCCAAAAGGCCAACTCCAAGACATATACTTGTCAAATTGTCCAATGCTCAAGACAAAGAGAAAATTCTCAAGGCAGCAAGAGAAAAGAGAACCATCACATACAAGGGAAGCAGAATAAGATTAAGTGCTGATTTCTCAGCTGAAACCATGGAGGCAAGAAGACAGTGGTATGACATAGTCAAAACACTAAAAGAAAAAAAACTTCCAGACACAAATTCTCTATCCAGCAATATTGGCATTCAAAAATGATGGAGAGTTCAAAATATTCACAGATAAACAGCAATTAAGAGAGTATGTCAAGAAGAAAACAGCACTTCAAGAAATACTAAAGGAATCTCTACAAGTTTAAAGGAAAAAACAAAGGAGAGAGAGTTGAAGGAGAGTTTAAAAACAACTGAAAACTCAAAAAGAGAAACAAAACAACATATCACATACATTAACCCAAAGAAAAAATGACTGAAGTAAGAAATTCATTAGGAGTAATAACACTGAATGTTAATGGATTAAATTCACCAATCAAAAGACACAGATTGGCAGAATGGATAAGAAAATATGATACATTTATATGCTGTCTACAAGAAACCCACCTTCATCCCAGGGATTCAAGGAGGCTGAAAGTGAATGGCTGGAAAAACATTTTACAAGCTAATAGTAACCAAAAAAGGCAGGAGTAGCTATTCTAATATCAGACAAAATAGACTTTAAATTCAAAACTATTGTAAAAGACAAAGATGAACACTACATATTAGTAAAAGGAGTAATCCCTCAAGAAGAGAGAACAATCATCAACACTTACCCACTTAATCGAGGTGCCTCAAAATGCGTGCGGCAAACGCTGGAAAAACTAAGAGGAGAAATAAATTCCTCTACAATTATAGCAGGGGACTTCAACACACCACTATCAACATTAGACAGAACATCTAGGCAGAGAATCAATCAAGGAACTAAGGCACTCAACAATACATTAGAAGATTTGGACTTAATAGACATATACAGTACACTACACCCAAGTACAGCGGGATTTACATTCTTCTCCAGTGCACATGGAACATACTCCAAAATAGACCACATGGTAGGCCACAAAACAACACTCAATGAATTCAGAAAGATTGAGATTATACAAAGTAATTTCTCTGACCACTACGGAATGAAGTTGGAAATAACTAAGGGCCAGAGAAACAGGTTAGGCAAAAGGATATGGAAGTTAAACAACCCACTCTTAGACAAAGAGTGGGTCAAAGACGAAATTTCAAAAGAAATCAGTAACTACCTTGAAACTAATGAAAACGACAACACAACATATCAAAACCTATGGGATGCAGCGAAAGCAGTCCTGAGAGGGAAGTTCATAGCCATAAATTCATATATTAAAAAAGAAGAAAGAGCTAAAATTGAAGACCTAACTGCACACTTGGAGGAATTGGAAAAAGAACAACAAACTAAACCTAAAGGAAGTAGAAAGAAGGAAATAACCAAGATTAGAGCAGAACTAAATGAAATAGAGAATAAGAAAGCACTGGAAACAATAAACAAAACCAAAAGCTGGTTCTTCGAGAATATCAACAAAATTGATAAACCCTTAGCCAGACTAACAAAGAAAAAGAGAGAACAGATGCAAATACATAAAATAAGGAATGAGCAAGGTGATTTCACTACTGACACCACAGAAATAAAGAGTATCATAAGAGGATACTTTGAAAAATTATATGCCAACGAGAATGACAATTTAGAGGAAATGGACAAGTTTCTAAAAACCCACAAACAGCCGACATTGATGAAAGAAGAAATAAATGAACTCAACAGCCCAATTACAATTAAAGAGATAGACTCAGTCATTAAAAACATCCCAACTAAGAAGAGTCCAGGACAAGATGGCTTCACAGCTGAATTCTTCCAAACATTCCGGAAAGAGCTAACACCAATTCTAGTTAAGCTCTTCCAAAAAATAGAAATAGAAGGAATATTACCTAACTCATTCTATGATGCCAACATTACCCTTATACCAAAACAAAATAAAGATACCACAAGAAAGGAAAATTACAGACCAATTTCTCTAATGAACCTAGATGCTAAAATCCTTAACAAAATACTTGCTAATCGCATTTAACAACATATCAAAGGGATTATACTCCATGATCAAGTGGGTTTCATCCCAGGTATGCAAGGATGGTTCAATATAAGAAAATCAATCAATGTAATACACCACATAAACAAACTGTAAGAAAAAAATCACATGATAATCTCTATAGATGCAGAAAAAGTATTCACCAAAATTCAGCACTCTTTCCTCATAAAAACACTACAAAAGATAGGAATAGATGGAATCTTTCTGAAAAAAAGATAAAGGGTATATATGAAAAACCCAAAGCTAACATCATTTTCAACGGTGAAATCCTAAAAGCCTTCCCTGAGATCGGTAACAAGACAAGGATGCCCACTATCACCATTCCTTTTAAACATTGTCTTAGAAGTACTTGCACGAGCACTGAAACAAGTAAAGGCCATAAAAGGCATCCCGATTGGAAAAGAAGAAGTAAAAATTTCATTATTTGCAGATGACATGATCCTATACATAGAAAGCCCTGAGAAATCGACAACAAAGCTTCTAGATCTTATAAAGGAGATCAGTAATGTTGCAGGCTATAAGATCAATGCTCAAAAAGCAGTAGCATTTCTGTACATGAATAACCAGCAAACTGAAGAGGAAATCAGGAAAAAATACCATATACAATAGTAAATAAAGAATCAAATACCTAGGAATAAATTTAACTAAAGATGTAAAGGACTTATATACAGAAAACTACACAACACTGTTAAAGGAAATCAAAGAAGACTTAAATAAATGGAAAAATATTCCCTGTTCATGGACGGGAAGACTAAACATCATCAATATGTCTATCCTACCCAAACTAATCTACAGATTTAATGCAATCCCAATAAAAGTCAACATTATATTTTTTAAGGAACTGGAAAAACTAACCACAAAATATATTTGGAGAGGCAAGAGGCCCCGAATTGCCAAAGATATATTGAAAAAGAAAAATGAAGTTGGAGGTATCACATTACCTGACTTTAAAACATACTACAAAGCTACAGTGATCAAAAATGCATGGTATTGGCACAAGGATAGACCTACTGACCAATGGAACCGAATTGAGAGTTCTTAGATAGATCCTCGCATATACAGTCAACTGATATTTGACAAGGCCATGGAACCCACTCAGTTGGGAGAGAGTGGCCTCTTTAACAAGTGGTGCTTGGAGAACTGGATATCCATATCCAAAAGAATGAGAGAAGAATACCATCTCACACCTTATACAAAAATCAACTCAAGATGTATCAAATATCTAAATATAAGAGCCAAAACCATAAAACCTTGGTCGATAATGTAGGGAAGCATCTACAGGACCTTGTAATAGGAAATGGTTTCATGAACTTCACAGCCAAAGCACGAGCAGCAAGAGAAAAAATTGATAAATGGGATCTCCTCAAAATTAAAAACTTCTGCACCTCTAAGGTTGTTATTAAGAAAATAAAAAGGCAACCTACCCAATGGGAAAAAATATTCGGCAACCATGAATCTGATAGGAGCCTTATATCCTGTATATATAAGAAAACCTTCACCTCGAAAATAAAAGGACAAACAACCCATATAAAAAATGGGTGAGTGACCTGAAAAGACACTTCTCCAAGGAAGCAATACAAATGGCTAAAAAGCACATGAGAAAATGCTCAACATCACTTGCTATCAGGGAAATGCAAATCAAAACTACAATGAGATACCATCTTACACCCATCAGAATGGCTGCTATTAAAAAAACAGAAGACACTAAATGTTGGAGAGGCTGTGGAGGAATAGGAACCCTCATCCAGTCCTGGTGGGACTGCGGTATGGTCCAGCCACTATGGAGGACAGTTTGGCAGTTCCTCAGAAAACTAGCAACAGATCTTCCGTATGATCCAGCAATTCCACTGCTGGGTATATACCCAGAAGAACTGAAAACAAAAATACAAACAGATATATGCACACCAATGTTCATAGCGGCATTGTTCACCATTGCCAAAAGTTGGAATCAGCCCCGGTGCCCATCAACAGATGAATGGATAAGCAAAATGTGGTACATACATACAATGCAATATTACTCAGTTGTAAGAAGGAACAAAGTGCTAACACATGGAATAACGTGGATGAATCTTGAAGACCTTATGTTGAGTGAAGCAAGCCAGGCACTGAAGGATGAACAGTATATGACCTCACTGATCTGAACTGAGGAAAGTGAGCAGCCTCTGAGAACCATTGTCTGAAAGATAGGTTAACAAAGAAGAGTAAGAGAAGAGCAGGCTTTGAGCCATCACCCATATGGACATAATCTATGGTAAAGGGATAGAGTGTGGTTGCATGTTGGGGGATGGGGCAGATTTGTGGTGGTGTTCCTGGGTTTGGTGGTGCCGCACTGGGGAGTGGGTGGATTAGGAAGGGCTGGTTCACATCCCCAGGGCATGTAACTGTGAATCTTGACATTCCATGGGTTTGGAGAGGGGGTTATCACAGGCCCTGGGGGGCTGGGGAGAAGAGAACAGTCAAGATCTAATGGGTTGTTTGGTTGTCATAGGGAAGGTTTTTCATTACCTTACTGTAATGTACACAGGACATGGTAAATATCATCAAAATTATTAAACTGTATCATCTAAATTGTAAACTATACTGTAAATCACTGACATTGTTTAGTTGCTATATTTTGCTATCTGCATAACAGTTATAACAATGCTAACAACCAAAAAAAAAGGGGGGGGTGTTAATATGGGGTGGGGAATTGGGGGTGGTTTGGTATCTGGGAGTCTCCGGCACTCTGTGTGTGACTTTGCTGTGATCTAATACTTCTTTGAAAATTAAATGAATAATTGGGGGACAATGGGGATTGGGAGGAGGAAGGTGTCATGGCACACCAGACATCCGATAACACAGTGATAAAGGGAAGGAAAGAAAGGGAAAAAAGAAGAGAGAAAGGAAAAAAAAATGAATATATATATATATATTTTAAAGGCATTTCCTTTGCTTTTTTGCCCATTTTTTGAATGTCTCAATCCACTAATTATATTTTATTTTGTTTTGTTCTTTGATTATTTGTTTTTTTTTCCTTCTCTCTCTCTCTTTTTTTTTCCCCCCTGAGTTTCCTTATGTTTGTCTCTTGCATGTAAGCTTATCACACTTGTTTCCTTTTCCTAGTAAGTGTATTTGATTATTTTACGGACTAAATGTTCATGGAGGATTTGGATCACAGAAGGGTTACAATGGGTACTGCGGGGGTTTATTGGGGGTGGTGTCTGTGGGGGGTTTTCGTGGGGATTGGTTCATCTGAATATACATGAAAGATATACAAAAACATTCAAAGGATCGGGGGATGGGGCATTGTCACGATGGGTGGATAATCACACAATAAATGAGGGAATCTGAATTCCTAGCCTGGAGAGCTCTGCCACTGTCTCCAAGGGAGCAGGAATAGTCCTCTGAGTGTAGGGACAGTGCCTGTCAAAATAGGATACCCACTGATGTGTTTTTTTTATTGATGACTACCCTTGTGAGTCTTTGCTCTTGTAAATGAGACTTAGCCTGCAGTTGTGGGGTGCCTAAGGGTTGCCACCTGAGAGCCTCCTTGTTGCTCAAATGTGGCCTCTCTCTAAGCCAAACTCAGCATATGATTGCATTACCTTCCCCCAAACGTGGGACATGTCTCCCAGGGATGAGCCTCCCTGGCAACGAGGGATTAATACCAAGTGCCAACTGGAAACACAACTGGAAAAAGAACTTGAATAAAAGGGGGAAATGGTAAAGACAAATGAGTTCAAGTTGCTAAGAGACTTCAAAGAGAGTCGGGAGGTCATCCTAGAGGTAACTCTTATACACACCTCAGTAGGAGCTCATAGAATATCTAAGTGCCTATCACACCACTCAGTGGGGTTCCTGAGAGCTCCAGAGACACCCTGGTCCTATATAAGGGGGCATAGCCCCAGAGACTGATGCCTTATCAGTGGGTTCTATTTTGGAATCTGGGCTCCTGAGAGTGACACAATTAGACTCAAATAAGTCCTCCCTGCACATGGTTCACCAGTCCCTTCTATTCAAACCTATATGTGATGCTGGAGTTTTTAGGTATACTTCCAGAGACTGGAGCCTCCCGCCTACCTATGTGCCAGGTGTGCATGAAATCTAGGTGGAGCTGCAACTCCTACCCTACAGCTCAATGGACTCATCCAAGTCACCTGGTGAGGAGACAACGATGGGCAATGGCCATCCCAGGGAATGGAGAGGGCCTGCATCTGCAGGCAGGATCACCCCACCCACCATATCTATGGGATATAAACCCTCTCTCACTTGGAGTTGGAGTGGATATCACCATCCCAGTCCCCTCAGGATTGGGGGAAGAACTATGGACTAGAGTGGACTTGATGGTATCCTCTTGTTCACATATGGTGATTCTAGCAATGTAAGAAATTATAACAATGAGGTGGAGCCAGTGGCCACTTGACACTTTTGGGGTAGGGAGGGTATGAGCAGTTGAAATACAGGGGCTTCTTTGGGAGGTGGAGGTTATCCTGAGTACTGTTTTGGCAACGGATGTAGGCCATTTTAAATCAGCACACACCACTCAGAACTGAGTGGGAGAGAGTGTGGTCTACAGTGTGAACTGTGGTCTATGGTTGGTGGCAAGTCTCCAGGATGTGTAAGTTCATTGACGGTGGTGGGCCACACTGTGGGAGATGTTTGTGTGTGATGTGGTGGGACGTGTGGGAGGTGGGGAACATGGGAATCCCAGTGGGTTCCATGTAATATTTTGGGTAATTTAAGCACCTCTTAAAATACATGTGTATATATATATATAAATAACATTTTTGTAAGCAAATACACATATATGCATATATATTTATATATCATTTTGCAAATATTTGTACGTATTGTGAGAATTTTGATTTTTACCCAGTAAAAAAAAAAAAGATGCGACAAGCTAGCAGCACCTAATTTTAAATAAATGGAAGAAAAAAGAAAGGGGGTAGGAAAGAGGAAAGAAAAGCAAGGGACCAGAAAGAAACAGAGAAACCAAAGATCCACACAGGCAAGCAGTCAAACAGAGCTAAGGGGGGTCAATGATTTCCCTAGGGTCCACGTTGATCCTTCTTGCGTACTTGTGTTTATCAATCAATTTCCCCACAGGGTTGTATATGCAGGTCCTGAAGCAGCTTTTTGCTATTAAACTAAATTAAAAAGAATTTATTTTTCATTTATTGAAGTGACCTTCTCACTTTTTAAAAAAAAATTTTATTTTTATTTTTTAGTGAAATACAGGACTGAAATAATTCCTCCTCTAGACCAACCTCCTTACAGAAGGACCCTAGCTGGGCCCGTGGAAATTAATCAAGCATGTCCCACTTCCTGGACTCCCCATGGTAGCTGTAGCTCTGATGTTAGTCAGTGCAGAGTGCTAAAGATGGCCGATTCCACCCCTTCTGGAGCCGAGCTTGAGAGTCACCGGCTTGCTAAGTAAATCAGTTTGAGTGCAGATTTGCGTCTGCTCTCAGCCTGATGCTGGTTCGGGTCGGCTTATCTGCTCCCCAAAGCTATGGGTCAGTGCAGGCAGCCAGATCGTTGTCTAAAAATAAAAAATACCCTTCCCTGTCCTCCAACAGAACCCTCCCTCTTTTGGGAAGTGTCCCTTCTTCCTGGCTCCTCAGCAGCCCGGGTCTTATCCCTGGGTCACTATGGAAATCAGCTCCATCCCCCCTGACCAGAATCCCAGCTCCGGTTCACCAGGTGCCAATTAGCTCATTTGTTCTGGTCACACAAGATCCAAGGGGCGCCAGGCAGCCAGATCCCCAGAAAATAAAACTTTCTCACCTGCTCACTTCTCCAAGTGGCCGTTTTATTTTATTTTATATTTTCTCCCTAACCGCGGGACTCAGCCGTCTGTGCCAACCCCCACCGGCAGCCTTAAAACTCACGAATCTCCACCGTTCCGTCCACGCCATTGATCTGTGCAGATAGATGTCCCAAGCTTCTCACTCCACGCGTGCACAGCACAGACCCCCAGACAGGACCCCATCCACAATCCGCCTTGCTCTGGGAGCTTGCAGTGTGTGCCCTCCTACACTAATGCCATCTTGAGAGTCCCACACAATGCTCTAGAGTATTCTTGATATCTTCAATTGTGCCTTTCATCATCATCATATCCATTACCTTTTTATGTATGTTTACAATTTCTTCAGTATGCTCTCTCAGTATCTTAATTCCAGATCTCAGCTTCCATGGTTTTCCTCTTAGAGTTGTTTCTCCTTCAATCTCTCCCTTCAATGTCCCCTTTAGTCCAAGCTGTCAGTGGTTTTGTTCGTACTACTCTACCAAATCCTTTTTGTTTAGCATGCAAGAAGCAGGGGTCTAACCCATCAGACAGTAAGACTGTCCACAAATCCTTCCTAGATAACTGCACCTTCAAACCTGATTTACAAGTTCCCAGCTTAGTTAAATCCTCAAATGGGGCCATATCATTTGTGGGCTTGATTTCCAGAGGCTTGAAATTTCTGCAACAACTTTCTGTTTTCTTTGTGCCCAATTCAATTTTCAGATTATTTCTCTCATCTAGCATTTTTCTATAAGCTTCAAGTAGAAGCCAAGGCACATTCTTCAAGTTTATTTTGGAAAGTTCTTCAGCTAAATGCCCAGGATCATCATTTTCAAATTCTGCCTTTCTTAAAACACCAGGAGTCCATCTTACTAAATTCTCTGCAATTTTAAAACATGGATCACCTTTTCTCCAGTTTCCAATACTAGTTTTATCATTTACTTCTGAAGCCTCATTAAAAAGTCTCTTTGGCATCCATCTTCCTACCAACAGTCTTTTCAAAACACTCTAGGCCTTTTCAATCAAACATCTCACAATTATTTCCTTCTAAGGCCTTCTCAAAAATAACTTTAGTCTCCACATTTCTACCAAAAGTCGCTTCAAAGCAATCTAGGACTTTTCCATCAAGCATTTCACTATTCTTCCAAATATAGCCCTTACCCATTTATAAAAACATTCCAGCACTTTGGTAATTGCAAAAGCACTACACCACTCCTGATACCAAATTCTGTATCAGCCAAAAGCATGCTGATTCAATGTACCAGAAATCTCTTGGTTTTTATAGTGGTTATTTGTTTGGGGTAGAATCTTACAGTTAGCAGGCCATAAACCATAAGTTACTTCCCTAACCAAAGTTTTTTTGCCACATTTTGGAGCAAGAAACCTGCCAAAATCTGCAAGGGTCGAGGCTTCCACTTCTCTTAAGGCTCTGTGCTCCTAGCTTTTCCAATATCAGCTGTAGGCTGGGATGTGTCCTCTCTCTCCTGTGGCTCATATCTATCTTGGCTAGGCTTCTCTGTTCTCTCCACAATGTTAGCTGTAGACTATCAGACTTACTGTGTTTCTGGGACCTCTTCTGTGTCTATGGAGCCATCTCTACTCTATTCCTTGTGTTCTTCTCCTGTGTGTTTGCTTCCTGGGGTTCCAGCATCAAAACAACTCTAACTCTGTATTCTGCCATGTTGTTTTCTCAGTGAGCCCCCAACCCCTTTGTGTATGGGGACTCAACATCCTACTAATGTGGCCCATAGCCCTAATCATAATTTAATCAAGTAAAAATGAAACCTTTAATACCATCTAATATGCCCAGAGAAACAGACCAGTTTATAAAAATAATCCAATAACTATTTTTGGAATTCATAAACAATATCAAGCTGCTACAGATGTCAATTCTATGCAAATTGATATACAGATTCAATGCAATACCAATAAAAGTCCCACCCGCATTTTTAAAGAGATGGAAAACATAATTGTCCAATTTATTTGGAAGTGTAAGGGGTCCCAAGTATCCAGAAATATCTTAAAAAGGAAAAGCAAAATATGGAAAACTATCACTTCCTGTCTTTAAATCATATTACCTAACTACTGTGGTAAAAAAAACAGCATGATACTGGAATAAAAACTGACACATAGACCAATGTAACCGAATTGATGGTTCACAAGCAGACCCTCACATCTATGATCATGTGGTTTTTGACAAGCCTGTCAAACCTTCCCACCTCAGGCAGAACAACCCATTCAACAAATGATACTGGGAGAACAGCATATCCATAGCCAAAAGAAAGAAAGAGGACCCCTATCTCACACCTTATATAAAAAATTAACTCAAAATGCATCAACGCCTTAAATATAAAAGCAAGAACCATAAAACTTTTCAAATAAAATATAGTAAAACATCTCCAAGACCTGGTGGAAGGTAGTGGATTCTTAAAGGAGATAAGAGCAAGGCTGAGATGGACAACAGATGCTTAATGTATGTAGAAGTTTTAGTTAACTTTACTGTAAAAGTATGGAAATGTATAGTGTTAATAGTAACACATGGTGTGTAACAGTTGGTTCATAAATGGGAATGTGGCTGGAAAATGTAGTGTGAGGATGTAAATGTTACATGAAAGAAAGCTAGAGAATAATTTAGGTACTGAATAACACAGTAAATACAGAGGTGGATGAGAATTATGAATGATGGTACAGATGCAAGAATGTCCTTTGTAAGATAGCTGATGTATGTCACTATTGCAGGGTGGTTGAAATGTGGAGAAGCAAAGGAAAAACACAAATGGAGTGAACTATGGATTGTGGTTAATAGGAATACTATAATATTCATATATCTTTGCCAAAGGTGTACTGTGTTGATAATGGTGGAGTATGGAAAAAGTGTGCCAAATGTACACTATGGACCATGGTTACTGGTAATAGTCTGATGATATTATCTCACAATATGACAGTGAAGAGTAAGACCTCCCAGGAGCCCCAGGAAAACCATTATGTCCCCAGCTATGTACTTACTATAAGGAGTAGGGACAGTGGAAGCAGGAATGCCTGAGTCTCTCTAGGTAGGGAGGGCTAGGACATCCCACCTAGCAACCCAACTCCCACAGTTCACAGGGGATGAAGACAGCAACCTTGAGTGATGGGGCCTGGGAGCACCTTCCACTGGTCAGAAAACCATCCTGATCACCCCACAGAACCTCGGGTCTCATTTCACATGGATCAGAAGTTAGTTGATTTCTTGGTGGATGCTGGAAGAACTTATTCAGTTTTAAACCAGAGACTAAGTAAAGAAACTAATAAATCAGTCCTCATCATTGATGTTTTGGGGACTAAAAACTTTGAATCATTCTCACAACCACTGCAATGTCAAATTGGAAAGACTTAACTGACTCATAGATTTCACTATAGGCCTGAATTTATTCTCTGCTATCTACAAATTGCAAGCTTCACTTCAATTTTCACCTAATGAAGTGATCATACAGGTCCAAGCCATATACCTCTGTGCCTTCCAAGCAGTCTTGCTGGGTTTAACTGGGAACACTGAGAAGTTTGGAGTATCCAAAGAGATAAATCAATTGGTTCCAGCTGAAGTACAGGCTACTGGAGGACCCCCAGAATGGGCACTTTAAGCACAGGAATTCAAGGTAAGACTGTGGCCAAACACCACCCCACCTCAACTAAAACAAATTCCACTCAGACAGGAGGCTAAAGCCAGCATCTCACCCCTAATCAAGAAATTTCTCAAGGGGGCACTAATTAGACCCTGTCAACCAGATTTTAATACCCCTATCTTACCAGTGCTTAAACCACATACTCAGGAATGTTGATTTGTACAAGATTTGAGAGCTATTCATCAGATAGTAGAGGGAATCCATCCAATGATGCCCAATCCCTACACACTCTCTGATAATATTACTAATGCATACACCTGATTTACAGTCCTAGACATAAAAGATGCTTTCTTTTGCATCCTGCTAGAGAAGGAATCACAGAGACTCTTAGCTTTGGAATGGGAAGTTCCTGACACTGGAACAAAGCAACAATATTGTTGGGCTGTGCTGCCACAAAGGTTTAAGAATTCCCTGACCTTTTTGGGGCAAGCCCTATCCAGGGATTTGCAGTTGGTACAAGTCAGGGAAGGGTTTTCCTTCAATAGGTAGATGACATACACATTGCTAACAAAATACAAGAAGCCTCAGATGAGAATATAGAAATAATGTTACAGAGACTAGCTGAAAAGGGATATAAATGTCCAAAAAGAAGGGAAAATTTACACAAACTCATGTTAATTATTTTGGTTTTAAATTTCTGAGGCTTTTTGGGAACGTGGGAATCATCCTGGTGACATTGCAATGACAGATATAGGCCATTTCATATCATCACATAACATGCAGAACTGTGTGGGAGAGGGTATAGACTAAAATGTGAACTATGGTACATGCTTAATGGCAAAGCCCCAGGATGTGTTTGTCATTTACAAAGAATGTGCCACAGTAATGAAGGATTTTTATGTGGGAGAGTGTGGGTGGTGTGAGGGGTGAGGCATATGTGAATCCCTATATCTTTTATTATTTCTTTTTTAAAAATTTATTGCAGTATATGACTCATATACATGAACATACATAAACAATAAGTGTATAGTAATAGTTGTGAATTTACAAAACAAACATACACAAAATCATACAGGACTATCATACCTCACCCTACCACCAGTAATTTGCATTATTGTGAAATGTTTTTAAATAATGATTAAAGATCATCCTCAAAATATTACTACTAACCAAAATATTTTCCCACAACTCACCCTATTATTCTTTTTATATCATTTATATATGAACATACATAAACAATAATTGTATAGTAAAAGTTGTGAACTTACAAAGCAAACATTCATGATTTCATACAGGGTTCCCATACATCAACACTCCACCAACACCTTGAAGTGTCATGAGATATTTGTTACAAATTATGAAAGAATATTGTCAAAATCTTACTACTAATTAAAGTCCTTATCTTACATTTGGTGTATTTCCCCCCCAACCCACCCTATTATTATTTTTAAAATATATTTTTATGACAGAACTTGTAAACTTACAAAACAATCACGCACATGTGCAGAATTCCTAAACAGCACCCCTCTATCAACACACCACACTGTGGTGGAATATTTGTTACAGATTATGAGATAATATCATCCAATTATTACCAAGTCCACAGCATACATTTGACAAACTTTTCCCATACTCCCCCATTATCAACACAGTACATCTTTGGCATAGATGCAAGCATATTACATTATTACTCTTAACCACACTCTATACGTCACTCCAGTTGTATTTTTCCCATGCTTCTCCATGTTCCCACCACCTTGTAATACTGATGTACATCTGCTCTAGCTCACAAAGGACACTCTTGCATCTGTACCATCAACCACTATGCTCATCCACCTCTGGGTTTACTGTGCTATTCAGTCCCTAGATTATTCTCTAGCTTTCTGTCAACTGGCATTTACATTCCTAGACTACCACTTTCAACCACATCCCCATTTATAAACCAGCTGTTACTCACTATAATGTGTTACCATCAACTCTGTACATTTCCACACTTTTACAGTAAAGCTAATTAAAACTTCTACATACATTAAATATCAGTAGTCCATCTCAGTCCTCCTCTTATCTCCTTTAAGAATCCACCACCTACCACCAGGTCTTGAAGATACTTTCCTACATTTTCTTCTAGAAGTTTTATGGTTCTTGCTCTTAAATTTAGGTATTTGATTCATTTTAAGTTAAATTTTTTATAGGGTGTGAGATAGGGGTCCTCTTTCCTTCTTTTGCTATGGGTATCCAATTTTCTCAGCACCATTTGTTGAATGGACTATTCTGCCTGAGCTGGGTGGGTTTGAAAGGCTAGTCAAAAATCATTTGACCACAGATGTGAGGGTCTGTTTTTAACCATCAATTCAGTTTCATTGGTCTATGTGTCTGTCTTTATGCCAGTTCTATGCTGTTTTTATCACTATGGCTATGTAATATGACTTAAAGTCTGGAAATGAGAGTCTTCCAACTTTGCTTTTCTTTTAAGATGTTTCTTGCTATTCAGGACCCCTTACCCTTCCAAATAAATTTGATAATCATGTTTTCCATTTATTTAAAAATGCTGGTGGAATTTTTTTAAATCAGGATTGCATTGAATCTGTATATCAATTTGAAATAGAATTGACATCTTAATGATACTTAGTCTTTCAATCTGAGCATGGATTATTCTTCCAATTATTTAGGTCTTTTTCTAATTTCTTTTAACAATGAGTTGTAATTTTCTGAATACAAGTACTTTAAATCATTGGTTAAGTTTATGCCTGAATATTTGGGTTTTATCTGTCATATTTTATTTTCACCACTCTTTTGATGCTTTTAGTTACTTTTATTGATATAATCTTCACTTCTAGGTTCTCTTCCAGGCCTTTCTCTTCTGTCTTTACTTTTCAGGCTGTAACACACCCTTTAGTATTTCCTGCAAAACAGGTCTCTTGGTTACAAACTTTCTCAATTTCTGTTTATCTGTGACTATTCTAAACTTGCCATCAGTTTTGAAAGACAATTTTGCCAGATATAAGCTTCTTGGCTGGAAGTTTTTCTCTTGCAGTAAGTATCTTAAATATATCATATCACTGTGTTCTTGCCTCCATGGTTTCTGATGAGAAATCAGTACTTAATCTTATTGGGTATCTCTTATATATTATGCATTGCTTTTCTTTTGCTGCTCTCAGAATTCTCTCTTTACATTCTGATTGGCATGTGTCTTGGAGTTGGTCTATTAGGATTTTTTCAGATGGGTGTATGTCATGCTTCTTGGACATGGATATCTATGTCCTTCCTTAGGGTTGGGAAATTTTCTACCATTATTTCTTCAAATACTCCTGCTCCTTTTCCTTCTCTTCCCCTTCTGAGACACCCATGACATGTATGTTTGCACATCTCTTGCTTTTCAAGTTTTTCCAATCTTTTTTCATCTGTTCTTCTGTATGTTCACTTTCAGAGGCCATTTCTTCAAACTCACAAATCCTTTGTTCTGCCTCCTCAAATATGTTATTATATGATTCCAGTGTATTTTTAATTTCATTTATTGCATCTTTCATTCCCTTAAGATCTGCTATTTTTCTATGTATACTTTCAAATTCTTCTTTGTGGACATCCAATATTTTCTTAGTATCCTTAATTTCTTTAGCCATCTCATTGAATTTATTAAGGATAATTGTTTGAACATTTATGATTAGTTGTCTCAACTCCTTTATGTCATCTGAAGGCTTATCTTGTTCCTTTAACTGGGCCATATCTTCCTGTTTCTTGGTGTGGATTATAATTTTTTGTTCATGTCTTGGCATCTGGCATACTAGAGTATTTATTCTGAGGGTAGTTTTTCTCTTTTGTTTAGGGCTTCCTGCGCTTCTCCCTTGCTGGTTGTGTAGTAGGAGCCAATAATGTAGTTGGTGCTATAAGCTGTAGACGCTTAAGCTAACCTCATTGCTCCAAGGACCAATGAAGCTTCTCCCAACTGTCTCCTTTGTCAGGGGTAGGGACAGAGCCACAGCTGTGTGGAATAATCCAACTCATGCAGGACTAGACTGTAGTCACCCAGAGAGACTGATGAAGCTTCACACCCCTTTCTCCCCGGCCTGGGTCAGGGATTGAGCTGTAGATGTGGGCAGCAATCTATGCTGTGCAGATCCAAGATGACAGCAGTTACCCTGGTAGATTTCCAATTATTCAGTCTGTGCCAGCTAAATATACTGCACTTTCCTGGATAGGCTGGTGTAAGGCCTATCGGCTTCCTTCATGTTAGAGGTGGGGCTGAAGCCTAGGCCAGGGCTACAAGCCAATCTGGGTGAAAGAAACCAGTCTCTACCTTCACTGTGATTTTCAGTCAGCCTGGCTTCCCCTCATACTGGTGGTGGAGTCAAAATGGTGGCTACCAGCCTCATTCTTTCTTGGATAGGCTCAAACTTTAGCTGTTTTTAGGGTCACACTTTAGCCAGCTGAACTTACTCATCAGTAACTGAAGTTATCGGCCAACCATCTCTTCCTTCCCTGTTTTTGGGAAATGGAGCTTCCAATTCCTGCCACAGAATAGTTCCTGGGGTGGCTTGCATTGCCCAAGTAGGATGATCACCAGCATCCATGGCATGGCCTGTAATTTGCCAGAAAGCCTGGTGTGGCTTCCCCCAGCTTCCTCCCTGCCTGAGGTGGGCCAGGAGCTGAGGCTAGAGTGGCAATCTGATCTAGATGGAAAGCACTGTGATTTTCCATCAGTCCCACTTCCCCTCATGTCAGGCGTGGAGTTAAGATGGTGGTTACTGGCCTTTTTCTGACTTGGATAGGTTCAAACATTAGCTGTTCTTAGGATTATACTTTCGTCAGCCCAATTTACTAATCAGTAGCTGAAGTTGGTGCCCAACCATCTCTTCCTCCCCCATTTTGGGAAGTGGAGCTTTCAATTCCAGCTGCAGAACAGCTCCTGAGGAAGCTTGTGCCTCCAGTGGAGAATGGCACTTAAGAATCTTCTCTGCAGATGGGCAGTCTTTTCTGTCCCTTCTTTCAAGGATGTTGCAGGATGCACTTCTGGTCTTCTGGAGCCCCAAAACATGTGCTCAAGATAGCTCTGGGTGGTCACCAACTGCCCTGTAACAGGAGCTGATTCTAGGAGCACCTTACTCTGCTGCCATCTTGCCAGTTGTCTCACTATATTGTTTGGGTAACATTTATGTAATCTAAGTATCTTTTTAAAAATTAAAAAAAAGTAAAAAATTAATTCTCTGAGGCAATGGACCCTCTAGCACAGTCAAAAAGAAGGCGTATATGGAATTTCAAGCCTAAGAACAAAAAGGAACTCATAGAGTTTCTCAACATGACTGGTTACTATAAGCTGTGGAAAACTAATTTTAGACTTATAGCTAAGCTACTATATGAAGCACTTAATGGAAGTGAAAAAGAGTCTCTAATCTGGACACCAGAATGTGCACTTACTTTTAGAACCCTAAGGAAAAATTACTTATTGCCTCAGCTCTAGGTTTGCCAGACTCCACAAAATAGTTCCACTTGTTCTTAGATGAATGGCAAGGCATCCCCCTGGGAGTTTTAATTCAACCTTTGGAGGAAAACCTGACTAATAGCATAACTGTCCAAACAGTTAGACCTTGTATCTCAAGTCTGGCCTGTCTGTCTGCACACAGGGACAGATACTTGTGACATTCTTCTAGAGACAGAAAATGTCACATTAAGCTCTATAGCTTACCTCTATACTCTTTATGTGGTAATTACAAAATTTAAACAAAAAGGATATCAATAAAGACACTCTAGTAGACAATTCTATTGTGACCTTAAAGACTATTGACAAAGTCAACCCTGCCTCTTTATTCTGAGAGTTTAGGATAAACCAGAGTGGCTTATCCAAATATGACTGTGTATAACTCCTTAAGGAAATATATTCCAGTAGACTGGGACTGATTGATGTAACCCTAAAACCCCAGCTCTTGAATTATTTACTGATGGAAGAATTTGATGGACTATAGGAAGCAATTAGCAGGGTATTTAGTAGTCTCCCCAGTAGAAACTTTGTAAGCAGGATCCCTGCCCCCTGAGACTTCAGCTCAGAGGGCTGAGCTACTAGCCCTAGGTAGAGACCTCCAGTTAAGTGCAGGACAAAGAGTGGACCTTTATGCAAACTCCAGACATGACTGCAGTGTTACATATCCATGGAGCCATCTGGAAAAAGAGGGGATTACTCACTGCTGTTAATAAGGAGGTAAAACATGTTGATCTCATTCTAAATCTGCTTGAAGTTTTGATGCACCCCCAAGGAATTAGCAGTCATTCATTGCAGATGACACCAAGCTTCCAATAGCAGGTAAGCAAATAGAACTTTTTAGTTGATAAAGCCCCTAAGTGAGCTGCAAGGAGAATAGAACAAACTCTTATTACATCCCTCCACCCTGAAAGACTGAACCACCCATTAATACTCCAGAGTTGGTGAGACCCTAACATCAAGACAATTCAGAAACCCCAATACTGGAAAAAATATTTAATAAGAGCAAAAGAGTAAGGATATACTCAAGCCACAGACAATGACTGGTTGAAAAGAGAGTCACTGGCAGAACTTTGGGAAGACTATCACAAACTATGCATACCTGAAAACCTAGTGAAACCCATTGCCAATTATTTCCATAGACTTACTTATTATTGACATGAAACTGTTTTGATGGATAAGTCAATTCCTCATAGGGCCCACTCTATGCAGAATGATTCAGTCAGTAAAGATCAGTGTGTATCTTGTGCTCAAGTTAATACTAAAACTCAGATTCCAACCATAACCAAAGAAGTACAATACAGAGGATGAAGAGGAGGAAAGGCAAACTGACTTTACTGTAATGACAAGAGCTGCTGTAAACTTCAAATATTTCCTACTGTTTGTAGATGCTTTCATTAATTGGATACCCCCCCATGCTAAATGGAAAAAGCTCAAGAAGTAGTCAAAGTCTTTAATAAAGAAAGCTTTCCAATGTTTTGACTTTCCTATTTCAATACAAAGTGACAATAGGGTGACCTTTATTTCTAAAGTCACTAATGATGTGCCTGGACCATTATAGATTGGCACTTGCATTATCCCTGAATACCTCAATCCACTGGAAAGGCTGAGCAAATGAATCTCACTTTAAAAGAAGTCATTTCCAAGATTTGCTTAAAAACTCACCTCAAGTGGGATAAAGCTCTGCCAATTGCCCAACTGAGGGTTAAGGTCTTGCCTGAAAGAAGACTTGAATTAAATCCTTATGAAATGACTTGTGGAAGACCATTTCTTAAAGATGAATAGGGAGCAATGTAGCTCAGTGGTTGAGTGCCTGCCTCCCATGTATGAGGTCCCAGGTTCAATTTTGATTCCTCCTAAAAAAAGAAACATTCCATTCAAGGAATGTGCACATGACTTAGATGTTAATTAAGGTTTGAGGAGGGGAAGGATGCAGGGAGCAACTGTTTCTGGTGAATCAGCCCTTCCCCAGCTGTTGTGGGTGTGCACATGGTGGAACCCCAGATAAAACTGGGGATGGTCACACAGACACTGACTATTTTAATTATGTAAATTGAAGTTGAATATAAAATGGTACTGATCAAACTCGATTTAATAATTTATTATATAGAAAACTATAATATGAATTGGAAGATAAGAAATTCATCTGCTTTTGGTGAGCAATTGAGTGAATTTTACAAAACTTTGTGTAATGGGCCACCCTTGGAATCTACACTTTTTAAAGCATCCCTATCCTGAGAAGAGACATTTTAGTCCCTGGAAGTCACTAAAGGCAATTATTATGGGGACTATTCTCTCAGCCTTTGAATATTAAATATCATTGCAAATATGTTTTTAAATTTTGTTCAATGTCAATAAAGTTTTCCAAATTATGAAATGTTGCACAGTTGTTTTGGGTTCTAAATATAGGGAATCTTTTTTAAAATTATTCATCAAATTTCATTTTCCTGAGAGAAAAGAGGGTCTCTGCAACATAGTTTTGTCCATGGCCTCATATCTTGTTAGATAAACAGACTAAGTTACAACTCACCCCTGCTGCATCAAATTATATATATTAGCAATAGCATCTGATTAATATTTATGCATATTAAAGTCAGATAAATAGTACATTTGGACTGATTCTCAGTTTGACTCACATTGGACTCACCTGATATGCTTCAAAATATGTTGAATCTAAGTTATCCATCTTGTTGGCATACAATCTTATGATACTGTGTTTCTGGGGGATCAGTCATGATGTCCCCTCTCTCATTTCTTATTTTATGTATTTGCATGTCTTCTTCTTTTTTTCTTTGTTAGTCTAGTTGATGGTTTGTCAATTTTACTAATCTCAAAGAAACAAATTTGGTTTTGTTATTTTTTTCTCATGTTTTTTATTCTCAGTTTCATTTAGCTCTGATCTAAAATTTGAAATATCCTTTATTCTGTTGGCTTTGGGATTAGTTTGTTGTTCTTTTTCTAGTTCCTCTAGGTGAGTAATTAGGTCTTAATTTTAGTTATTTTTTCTTAGATGGAGAGGGACCTGCATCATGCCTGGTTAAATGAGGTTGCTACAAAGGAGGACCACCTAAGCAGCCCACTCACCCTCCCCACACCAACTGAAATTTAGCCACCAAAAATGGGTGCCCAGAGATCCACACAACCTCCAAAACAGGCAGGCCTAATTTCCTCCCACATGGAAGACAAAGCACAGTGCCAGCCAAAGTTGGGCCTCACACATCCCAAAGGTAGCACAGAGGGTCCAACATCTGGGCCTATATAAAAGTGACCAGTAAGTCATTTTATATCATCACATTTCATGCAGAACTGTGTGGGAGAGAGTGTAGACTATGATGTGAACTATGGTCCATGCTTAGTGGCAAAACCCAGGATGTGTTTATCAATTGCAATGAATATGTCACACTAATGAAGGATGTTTATGTGAGAGGTTGTGGGAAATGTGGGAAGTGGAGCATATGGGAATCCCTATATTTTTTGTTTAACATTTATGTAATCTAAGTATCTTTTAAAAAGTAAAATAATTTTTTTTTATTGTGGGTAAAAATCAAAATTTTCACAATACATACCAACATTTGCAAAATGATATATAAATATATATGCATATATGTGCATTTGCTTACAAAAATGTTATTTATGTATATATATAAATATATTTTAAGAGGTGCTTATAGGGAGCACCTGATAAACCAGTAGGACTGAACAAGATTGGGATGGCTCACCCCTACTCTCATGGAGGGTGGGTTGGCCTGGGACAATGTATTGGGGAACCCTGGAGAGGCAGTGGGTCACAGAATCCCTCTCTTGACCCTGTCAGGTCAGCTAAGACCAATTTCAGGTTCCTGGGTGGTGGTGGGGGACTTAAAAAACAGCTGGATTTGGGGCAGGGAGAGGGAAAAGTAGTTGTAATACAGGGGCTTTTTCAGGACTTGGGAATTATCCCTAGTGACATTACAATGACAGATATAGGCCATTTTATATCAGGATATAACATGCAGAACTATGTGGGAGAAAGTATGGTCTGCAATGTGAACTATGGTCCGTGCTTAGTGGCAGAGCTCCAGGATGTGTATATCCATTGCAGTTGGATATACAAATCCATTAGTGTGTTAGTGTGTCACACTAATGAAGGATGTTTATGTGGGAGGTTATGGGATGTGTGGGAGGTGAGGAACATGGGAGTCCCTGTATTTTTTATTTAACATTTATGTAACCTAAGCATCTTTTAAAATATAAAAAATTAATTTAAAAAAGTAAGGGAAAAAAAACACAATGGGCTTTCCCTGTACCAAGTATAATTAACATTAAGATAGGATTTAGGGTATCTCATCAACCACAAATGACAGTAGCATAAACAAAAGTATTATGCTTCTTTAAAAATAAAAAAATTAAAAAATAAAACAGCTGGAGTCTCAAGTGTGTGTTGGAGGGCCAGGGATACCTGTGTTTCCCTTTGATTTTCTCCTGTGGAATTGAAGATTACCATTCATTCTAGAATCTGGTCACAATCATGGGCAAGTTGCAAAAGTGAAACCAATCAGAATCCAGGAATGAGTTCCCAAATACCCCAGGCATGTGGTAAGTGGAATGGGAGTGGGTGAGAGTGTGGTCATCCTCTTCAAAATTCCTACCTTCTCCTTGAAAGGACAGAAATTTCAAGGGAATTGAAAAGCCACCAACACCAGCAGTCAGTCATCACGCTCAGGAAGTATTTAGTTTTTCTGAAAATCTGACACAACACCCCCACCACTTCTGGGAACAGCCACAATGCCCACCAAAATCATAAATGGAACTCTGGATGCAGTTTGTGAAACTGATGAATATAAAGTGTTCCACACCCAGAACACCTGTAAAAAATTACTTTATCATTCACTCTGCAAAATGGGTGTGAACTTACCTTCAGGGCTCGTGGAACAAAACACAGGATAAAAACACAAAACAAGGATGGGCACTTTGTCACAAGGTGGGTCCAATGAATTCCATTCCTAGAACTTGGATCAAGATTCAAGAAGCAGGTTGGCCAGAAGGGGCCAGGAATAGGGTAGCAGACATTTCATTGCAAAATCTGCTAGGTCCACTTTAATTCAGAAATTCAACAAGCTGTACATTTCTAGCCAAAAACATAAGGATTGAGTTGCAGTCAATGAGTTGCAGACCTTCTGCAGCCTGAGTTGCTAGGCAAATACATACAAATAGTAAAAAGATTTTCCTAAATTATCCATTTATGCACCTCTTGTGACTTCTGTGAGAAAACAATAACCCCCCTTATGCTTATGTAGATACTTTCATTTATAACCTCTTTTCATTTGTCAAGATGCCACATAACTTGGTGGCTCCCTAATTCAGAAATGTACAAAAGATAAAGAATTTAAAAAATTGTATGAAATACTTCATCCTTGGAGTGTTGGTGACCCACATCTCTTTTGCAGGCCAATATGATTCTGTAATTCCTACAGGAAGAGAAATTTTGGGTTGGAAAAGCTGCCTTGCTGCCAGCAAATGTGGAATGGTCTACATGGGGTATTGAATTCACTTGAACCACAAGAGTCAGGTGACCTCAGTTTCAAAAACAAGCCTCAGGAGCCAGGAAGGAAATCAAAATTTGCCAAGCTGAAAGACAGGATTTCCAAGTTACCTGCTCTGAAATGTGCCAAAGCTGTTCAGAAATTCTTCCTTGAAGATATACATCTTGTCAAAGGACTTACAAGCCCAAGAAGAATGTGAAAAAACCATGGAGCAATTGAACAATGCCTGTGCCCTGTGTGAACAACCACAGCTGTGATTGCAAATTTTAGAATCAACTCCTCCACCACAGGTTTTCCAGGGGCTTTTGGCCAAGCGTCAAACAATTCATCAGAGAAGTAGGGCTCAGAGCCCATTCAAAAATCATGTGGAATGAAAAACATGGGGATCCTGAAATCTGATTTTAAAATAATAATAATAATAATAATAATAAAATACTCAGCATGGAATATGAATAGCTATTGGAGAATAAGGACAACTGTGCTTGATTAAGATTTATGAACCACACAGAAGCTTACCAAGGTTATTTTTTGTTAATTTGTGTAAATCCACTTATCCCTTTTATTTATTTTTCTCAATGAAGAGTATAGTTGGATGACGTCTTTGCATTTTATGAATACTCAATCATCAAGTTATTGAAAATTGAAATATCATGGGTTTGGTGTTTTCCTAAAATGTGCAATTATAATATTCATCCATGTAACAATATTTACTTAAAAATACACAGTGCTCCATCTTGAAAGAAAGGGCAAAAATTATGTATATATAGGAGAAAGCTGAAGAATTCATATTTTCAAAGTGAGTACATTTTAATACCCATCTGAAAACTGGATGAATACTTCCTTATTTTTCCAAACTGAGCATTTAAATCTACTGAGAGATTAAAATAAATTTATAATGGGAAACTCTGATGGTCTGTTCCTTGACTATGGACTATGTGGCATTGCCCTCACACCTCTCTTTCTAAGCTGGAAGTCACAGGACTGGAATATTTCTGCTATGAAAGGCAAGAGGTAACCTAAAACAGCAAAAGAACTGGAACTTTTATGGAGCCTCTGTATCTGTGATCTGTAAATGTTAAAACATCTGAGTATTTTAACAAATTTACCTTGTCCATAAAGGTCCCTCAATTTTTGGGTTAAAAGAAAAAGACCAGGACTGGAGAGGATCTGGAGGTGGACATGGAAGCACTCATTCTCTACTGGTGGGATTGGAAAATGACCCATGCCACCACTGCTGTGCAAGACAGCATGGCAATATCTCTGGAAACTATGCATGGAGGTAAGAATGATGTTCACAGTGGCATGATGTACAACTACCACCAGATTCTAAGACAGGATGGTTCCTTAAGATGGAGAGGGACACATGTCATGCATGGTTGGATGTAAGTACTACCAAGGAGAACCTCCTGGGCAGCCAACACACCCTCTCCACAACACCCCAGACATAGCCACTGAGAATGGGTGTCCATGGCTCTGCATATCCTCCCAAATTGGCAGTCATAATTCCCACTCACACAGAAGACAAAGCATAGCCCTGGCCACAATAGGGCCCCATGCAAACAGGGGATACACCAGAGGGTACAACTTGCAGGTCCACATAACAGTAGCCACTAGGGGACACCTGACAATTGAGCAGAACAGACCCCAATTGGGATGGCTAGCCCTTCCTCCCATGTCAGGCAGTGTGGTCTTGGACAATGTCTTTGGGGAACATTGGGAGATGGTGGGTCACATACTCCCTGGGGCCCTTCCATCTGGCTAGCTTAAACCAGTTCAGGTTCCTGTGTGGTGTTCAGGTGCACCCAGAAAGCAAGTGGAGCTTGGAGTGGACTGGAGGACTGGGGATGCCTGTGTTTACCTTTCATTTTCTCTTCAGGGAATTAAGCTTACTATTCATTCTGGAATCTGCTCACAATGATGGGCAGACTGCAAAAGTGAAACAATCAGAATCCAGAGGAGAGCTCACAAATACCCTAGGCAAATGACAGCTGGGAGAGACATGGTCTCTGCAGAATTCCTACCATGGCCTTGAATGGACAGAAATTTTAAAGAGAATTTAAAAGCCAACAGCACCAGCAGTAGCCATCAAGTTCAAGAAGGAGCTAGTTTTCCTCAAATCTGACACAACAGCCCTACCACCTCTGGGAAGAGCCACTTGGCCTTCCAAGAGCACAAAAGGAGCAATGGTTGCAGTCTGTGAATCATAAGAATACAAAGCATCCCATATCCAGAGAACCCACAAAACTTCATTTTATCACTCACCCTGCAAACTGCCTGTGACATTCAGGCTAGAGGCACAGAACACAGGATTGAAACACAAGACCAGGGTGGGAGCTCAGTCACAAGGTTGGTCCAATGAATTCCATTCCTAGTACCCTGATCAAGATTCAAGAAGCAGATTAAAAAGTAGGGGCCGGGAATAGGGTAGCAGACATTTCATTACAAAATCTGCCAGGTCCACTTTATCTCAGAAATTCAACTAAAGCTGCACATTTCTAGCTGATGGCATAAGTTTTGAATTACAGGTCAAGGATTCAGGTCAAAATAATGCCCCCACAAGAAATATTTAATGGGTGCATCTGTGATAATTGCTCTCCTGAAAATGTGTTGGTTATGGGACAACAATCATGCTCTGGTTATTTTTCAAAAGTTATGATCAGGCTTAGAAACAAGTTATTTTCCTGACACACTTGAAAAGTAAGGCCTTCCTCATGTGTCTATAAAACTCTGGAATCCCCTGAGACTTATTCTCATGTGGAAGCAACTCAGATGAGATAAGACATAACTCATGGATTCCATCTTGATTTGTTGACAGGTATTATGGAATGTTTCAGACCCAAGTACATTTGTATCCAGTGGCTCCTACGAGAGCTGTATCTCTCAGGTGAATTCAATACTTGTGGTGATGGTGTCAGGGTTACAAAGCTCCATTGCTTTGCATTTTCTCCTTAAGATAATAAAAGATAAATTATTTTCTTCAATGCACATTATACCTGGAGCTATTCAAAAGAAATAGAAAGCCATAAAACACAGCTATGACCATTGGCTTGTGCATTTTGTTTCACTCACCTTGCAGCTTCATCACCAGGGAAATTTGTCAAGCAGAATGTATTCTAATTGAAATGGAGCTGGCTACATTGCCCCTGTCAGCACCTCTCATGCATTCTGTGAGAAGACAAAAACCCCAAGTATTTTAAAGTAATCACCTTCTTCATTTTAATTCTCTTTTCATTTCTCAAGATGCCACATCATTTGGTGGGAATCTGATTTAAAAAATGTGTGGAAGATGATTAAATTATCATCAAATCATGTATCTTTCTGATCATTGACTTTGAGGCTCATATTGCAGGTCATGAAATCACTCCTCTTTTCTAAGCTGATGGAATCCAAAAGGCAGGAATTTTTGGATACCAGGACAAGAGATATCCAAAAACAACAAAAACGATAGAGGAAATATTACTTGCAGCTTCTCTATGTGCAATCTGGCAAAAGTTTGGTGTGTGTGTGTGTGTGTGTGTGTTTGCTTTTACAAGAACTGTAAATAAAGCTATGAAAAGTAAAAATAAACAAAATTAATTTTAATATTACTTGCAAGTGTTAGAGAGGATGTGGAGAAAGACAGCAGTATGCTGTTTCAGTGATGGTGAAATAACAAAGGCCACCAGCACCATGTGGAAGATGGTGGGGTCTTCAAGAAGCTTTGTATCAAGTTGCAGCTAAGTCTCAGGGGCATGACTGACATACACCACCTGAAGTAAAGCAGGAGGGTTCTGTAAGGGGGTGTTGGGTGCAGGTTGGATCCCTTGGTCCTGTTCACACCCCTTGTGGGCTGCCAGCACTTCCTGCCCTTGTCCAAACCAACACCCAAAGCCCTGCCTTTCTCAACCCCAGGGATCACTGTGGTGCCCTCTGATGTATGCACTGTTGTCCACAGGGATCCTGTCCTGTTTCAACACAAAGAATGCTCTATCCAGTGGTCCCCAATACATCTGTATCTCTCTCCTGAAATAAACATTTTCATTTTACAGTGTCCACGTTAGGAAGCCAATTGGTTTTGCATTTGCTCTTTAAATGATGAAATATTAATTATATTCCTCTTATCACATCTTATTTTGAGATATTCATAAAGAAAAGAAAGTCCTACCACATAGCTATCATGACTACCTCTTTGTAAATTTTCTTTACCTCATCTTGCTGCTTCCTCTGCAGCCTGACTTGCTAGGCAAATACATACAAACAGTAAATTGAGCTTCCTAAATTGCCCATTTCTGCACCTCTTGTGCATTTTTGTGAGAAAACAAGAAATTCACTTATGCCTATATAGCTATCTTCATTTTTTATCTCTTTTCACTTGTCCAGTTGACACATACCTTCATTTTTAATCTCTTTTTATTTGTCACTAATACAGAAATGTACAGAAGATAAAGAGTAAAACAATTGTACAAAATGTTTCAAACTTGGAGGGTTGCTGGCCCATATCCCTTTTGCAGGCCAACATCATCTTCTACAAACAGGAGCCAAGAAATATGTTGGGTTGGAAAAGCTGTCTTGCTGCCAGGGAATGTGCAGCAGTCTGCATGGGGTACTGAATTCACTTGGACTGCAAGAGTCAGGTGACCCCAGTTTAAAAAACAGGCTTTGAAAGCCAAGAAGGAAACCAAAACCCACAAAGCAGAAAGCTAGGATTTCCAAGTTATCTGCTCTGAAATGTGTTGAAGCTGTTCAGAAATTCTTCCTTGAAAATATACAGCTTGGCAAAGGGCTTATAAGCCCAAGGAGAGTATGGGAAAGCCATGGAGCATTTGAACAATGCCTGTGCCCTGTGTGAACAACCACAGCTGTGATCACAAGTTTTAGAAATAACTCCTCCACCACAGGTTTTTCAGGGGATTTTGACCAAGCCTCAAACAACCCATCAGAGAATTGTAGAGCTCAGAGCCTGCTCAAAGTTCATGTGAATGAAAAACAAGTATGGGAATCCTGAAATCTGATTTTAAAATAATGAAACAGTACTCAGCTCAGAATACGAATAGGTCTTGGAGAATAAGGGCAACTGTGCATTTAAAGACTTGTGAAATACACTGAAGCCTACCCAGTTAATTTTTTGTTAATATATGTATATCAACTTGTCCCTTTTATTTTTCCCAGTGAAGAGTGTATTTTGTTGAAGTCTTTGCATTTTATAAATACACAATTTTCAGTTTATTGAAAATTGAAGTACCATGGGTTTGGTGTTTTCCTAAAATGTGCAATTATAACATAAGTCCATAAAACAATACTTACTTAAAAATTTCCAGTGCTACATTTTGAAAGACAGGGGGAAGTTATGTGTACATAGGAGAAAGTGTAGAATTCATATTTTGAAAGCTATTACATTTTACTATCCATCTGAAAATTGAATGAATACTTGCTTGTTTTTCCAAACTGAGCATTTAAATCTTCTGAGAGATTAAAATAAATTTATAATGGGAAACTCTGATGTTCTATTCCTTGACTATGTGGCATTGCCCCCACACATCTCTTTCTAAGGCCGAAGTCACAGGAGTGGAATATTTCTGCTGTCAGGTGCAAGAGATATCCTAAAACTGCTAAAGAATTGAAGCTTTTATGTAGACTCTGTATCTATGATCTGTAAATGGTAAAATGTCTGAGTATTTTAATGATTGTACCTTGTCCATAAAGGTCCCCATGTTTCTGGATTAAGTGGAAAAGTCTAAGGTTTGAGAGGATCTGTAGGTAGACATGGAAGCACTCATTCTGAGCTGGTGGGATTGGAAAATGGCCCATCCCACCACTGTTGTGCAAGATGACATGGCAATATCTCCAGAAGCTATGCATGGAGGTAAAAGTAATGTTCACAGTGGCATGATATACAACTGCCACCAGATTCTAAGAAGGTGTGTCCTTAAAATGGAAGAGAGATCCATGTCATGCCTGGTTAGATGTGTGAGCGACCCAAGAGGACATCCTGGGCAGCCCACTTACTCTCCCCACAACATCTCAATCATAGCCATCAAAAATGGGTGTCCAGGCTCTGCACATCTCAAACCAGCAGGCCCAATTCCCACCCATGCAGAAGCAAATCATAGCCCCAGCCACAACTGGTTACCACCCAAACTGGGGGTACCCCAGAGAGTACAAATTGTGGACCCAGATACAAGTGGTCTGTAGGGGATGCCTGAAAATTGAGCAGAAGAGACCCCAAATGGGATGTCTCACTCCTTCTCCCATGTGGGGTGAGGTTGCTTTGAACAATATCTTGGGGGAACACTGGGAGTGGTGGGTCACAGTCTCCATCCCTTGGGCCTGTCTGGCCAGCTTAGACTGGTCCAGGTCCCTGGGTGGTGGTGGGTGGCACTCAGGAAGCAGGTGGAGTCTTGCATGTGGTCTGTAGGGCCAGGGATGCCTGTATTTCCCTTTGATTTTCTCTTCCAGAAATGAAGCTTACAATTCATTCTGGAGTCTGGTCTCAATGAGGGGCAGGTTGCAAAAGTGAAATAATTAGAATCAAGTAGGCAGCTCACAAATACCTTAGGTAAATGGTGGGTGGAAGGGGGTGGGGCAGAGGCATGGCCATCCTCTTCAGAATTCCTACCCTGGTCTTGAAGGGGCAGAAATTTTAAAGGGAATTAAAAAGCTATGATCACTAGTAGTCAGGCATCAAGTTCAGGAAGGAGCTACATTCTCCTCAAATCTGACATAACACCCCTGCCACATCTGGGAACAGCCACTTTGCATTACAAGAGCACAAAAAGAGCTCCTGTTGCACTCTGTGAATCAGAAGAACACAAAGCATCCCACACCCAGAGCACCCACAAAACTTCTCTTTATCACTCACTCTTCAAACTGTCTGTGAACTTATTTTCTTGGTGAGGGGCACACAACATAGGATCAAAACACAAGACCAGGGTGGGAGCTCAGTCACAAGGTTGGTCCAATGAATTCCATTCCTGGAACCCTAATCAAGATTCAAGAGGCAGATTGGCAGAAAGCAGCAAGGAACAGGGTAGCAGACATTTCATTACAAAATCTGCCAGGTTCACTTTAACTCGGAAATTCTACTAAAGCTGCACTTCCTAGCTGATGGCATAAGTTTTGAGTTGAAGGTCAAAGTTTGAGGCCAAAATAATGTCCCCACAAGAAACATTTAATGGGTGCATCTGGGATAATTGATCTGAAAATGTGTGTATTAGGGAAAAACAATCATATTCTGGTTATTTTTCAAAAGTTGTGATCAGTTTTAGATACAAGATGAGATATTTCTCTGGCACATTTGAAAAGTGGGACCTTCCTCACATGTCTATAAAAACTCTGGAATCTCCTGAGTCATAGTCTCAAGCAGAAGTAACTCAGATGAAGGGAAGACCTAAATCGTGGATTCCATCTTGATTTGTTGACAAAAATCATGGAATGTTTCAGACCCAAGTACCTTTGAATCCAGTGGTTCCTATGACATCTGTATGTCTAGGCTGAATTCAGTATTTGCAGTGACCATGTCAGGGTTATGAAGCCACATTGCTTTCCATTTTCTCCTTAAGATAATAAAAGATTAATAATTTTCTTCATTGCACAGTTTACTTGGAGCTAATCAAAAGAAATAGAAAGCCAAGTCAAAGAGCTATGATGGCCTGCATGTGCATTTTGTCTCACTCACCTTGCAGCTTCCTCACCAGGGAATGTTGCCAAGCAGAATATCTTCTAACTGAAATGGAGCTGGCTATATGGCCCCTGTCAGCATCTCTCATGCATTCTGTGAGAAGACCACAACTCCAAGTATTTTCATGTAACCACCTTCTTCATTTTAATCCTCTTATCATTTTGCATGAAGCCCCATCATTTGGTGGGAATCTGATTTTAAATTGTGCTTAACATGATTTTTTAAATTATCATTGAATTGTGTATCTTTCTGTTCATTGTCTTTGAGGCAAGTTGTATTGCAGGTCATGAATCCACTCCCCCCTTTTAATCTGAAAGAATCCAAAAGGCTGGAATTTCTGGATACTATGGGCAAGAGGTGTCCTAAAACAACCAAAATGATTGAGGAAACATTGTTTGGAGCATCTCTATATGTAATCTGGTAAAAGTCTGCCATATGTGTGTGTTTTGTTTGTGTGTATGTTTGTTTTTTAACATGCATTGTAAATAAAGTTATGAAAAGTAAAAATAACCAACATTAATTTTTAAAATACCTGCAAGTGTTGGAAAGGATGTGGAGAAAGGCAGATGGATGCTCTTTCAGTGCCAGGGGATGAGATTGTAAAATGACAAATACAGATGCTGCCATGTGGAAGACAGCTGCTTCTACAAGAAGCTAAGAATCAAGTTGCATCCTGGTCACAGTGGCATGATTGACAGACTACCACCTGATGTAAAGTGGGATGGTTCTGAAAGAGGGTGTTGGATCTGTGTTGTATCCCCTGGTCCTGGTCACACCCCATGCTGGCTGTCCGCACTTCCTGACCTTTTCTGATCCAACCCCAAAACCCATGCCCCTTCCAACCCCACAGATCACCATGTATGCTTTCTGATGTATGTACTGTAATCCACAGGGATCCTGTCCTGTTTCAGACACAAGGATGGCTCTATCCTGTCATTCCCAATACATCAGTATCCCTCTCCAGAAGTAATCCTTTTCATTTTACAGTGTTCATGTTAGGAAGCCAGTTGGTTTTGAATTTTCTCTTTAAAGGAACAAATTAAATTATATTTCTCCTTTCACATCTTATTTGGAGATAATCACAAGGAAAAGTAAGCCCAACGACACAGCTATCATGACTACCTTCTCACATATTTTCTTTTCCTCATCTTGGCATTTCTTCAGCAGTCTGAGTTGCTAAGCAAATACATACAAATAGTAAAAAGAGCTTCTTAAACTGCTCATTTCTGTATCTCTTGTGTATTCTTTGAAAAGACAAGAAAATGCCCTGTGCCTTAGTGCTATCTTCATTCTTAGCTTGTTTTCTTTGTCTTGATGCAACAAAATTTTGGTGGCTCCCTAATGCAGAAATGTACAAAACTTATAGAATAAAACAACTGTACAAAAAACTTCATCCTTGGAGGGTTGGTGACCCACATCCCTTTTGCAGGGCTACACCAACCTCTGCACTCCACAGCCAAGGGAATTTTGATGGAAATGCTGCCTCACCACCAGTGTACATGGATGGTTTGCATGGCATACTGTATTTACTTGGACCACAAGAATTAGGTGAACCCAGTTTCAAAAACAGCCTGCCAGAGCCAGGAAAGAAACCAAAAACTCACAAAGCAGAAACCCAGTATTTCAAAGTTACCTGTTCTGAAATATGCTGAAACTGTAGAAATTCTTCCTTGAACATAAACAGCTTGGCAAAGGACTTACAAGCTGAGGGTGAATATGAGAAGACCATGGACCATTTGAACAATGCCTCTGTCTTCTGTGAACAGCCACAGGTTTGATGGCATGTTTTCAAATGAACTCTTCCAACACAGGCTTTTCAGGTGCCTTTGACAAGGCCCCAAACAATCCATCAGAGTAATGTAAGTGCTCAGACTTGCTTGAAGATGATATGGAATGAAAAACAAACATGGGTGTCCTGAAAACTGAATTTAAAATATTAAAAAATTCCTCATCTCAGAAGATGAAGAGCTCTAGTTGAATAAGAGAAAGTGTGCTTCATTCAGACTCATGTGTGACACTGAACCCTACCCAGGTTATATTTTTTAAATTTGTGTAAATCAACTTGTCTCTTTTTTTAAGTTAAAAAAAATTCTTGAAGTATATCACACATACATAAACTTACATAAGTAATAATTGTATAGTAATAGTTGTGAACTTACAAAAAATGCACATAACATCATACAGGACTCTCATACCTCACCCTACCATCAATACCTTTCATTGTTGTGAAATATTTTTAACTAATATTAAAGAACATCCTCAAAATATTTCTATTAACCAAAATATCTTACATTTGGTGTATTTTTCCCCTTTCCCAGCCTATCATTATTATTATTGTTATTAATATATCCTTTATACATGAACATACATAAATAATAAGTGTATAGTTAAAGTTTTGAGCTTGCAATCCAAACATGCATAACATCATACAGGGGTCCCATAACATCAACCCACCATTAACACCTTTCATTGTTGTGAGACATTTGTTACAAATTAGGAAAGAATATTGTCAAAATCTTACTATTAACTATAGTCCTTATCTTACATTTGGTGTATTTTCTCCCCAGTCCACCCTATTATTTGTTAAAAATATTTTTATGATAGAAGTTTTGAATTTACAAAATAATCAAGTACAGGTGCAGAATTCCCATACAACTTTCCTCCATCAACACACCATACCATGGTAAAGACTTTTGTACAGGTTATGAGATTATATCATCAAACTATTACCAGGTCCATAGCTTACAATTATAATTTTTTCCATACTCCCCCATTATCAGCACAGTACATCTTTGGCATAGATGCATGAATATTACATTATAGCTCATAACCACAGTCCATAGGTCACTTCAGTTGTATTTTTCCCATACTCCTCCACATTCCCACCACACTGCAATAATGATGTACATCTGCTCTTTCTCACAAAGGACACTGTTGCATCTGTACCATCAACCACAATTCTCAATCACCTATGGGTTTACTGTATTAGTAAGCCCAAAGCTAGATTATTATCTAGCTTTCTTTCAATTGCCATTTATACCCTTAAGCTACCTTTTTCAGCCACATTCCCATTTATAAACTTTTTGAGGCTGGTATTTTGGCTTCAATCATTGCCCTGTAACATAGGCCATCAGCTAGAAATGTGCTGCTTGAGTTGAATTTCTGAATTAAAGTGGACATGGCAGATTTTGCAAAGAAATGTCTGGTACTGTAGACCTGGGCCATTATGTCCAATCTACCTCTTGAATCATGATCAGGGTCTAGGAAAAGATTTCATTGGACCAACCTTAGGACTGAGCTTCAAACTTGGTCTTTGATCCTGTGTTGTGTGCCTCTAGCCATGAAGTTTGCAGTTCACATGCAGTTTGCAGAGTGAATGAGAAAGTGATTTTTTTGCAATTGCTGTGGGTGTAGGATGCTTTGTGTTTTTCTGATTCACAAACTGCAATGGGAGCTACATTTGTGCTCTTGGAAGGCCAAGTGGCTGTTCCCAGAGGTGGCAGGGGTGTTGTGTCATATTTGAGGAGAAACAAGCTCCTTTCTGAGCTTAATGGCTAACTACTGGTGTTGGTGAGTGTAGGATTTCTGAAGAGGTTGGCCATGTGTCCACCCTGTCCTTCTCCCACCTGCCATGTACCAGGGGTATTTGGGAGTTCACCCCTGGATTGCGATGGCTTTCACTTTTGCAAACTTCCCATCATTGTGAGCAGATTGTAGAATGAATGGTAAACTTCATTTCCAGCAGAGGAAACCAAAGGGAAACACAGGCATCCCTGACTCTCCATCCCACACCCAAGACTCCACTTGTTTCCTGATTGCCCCTGACCAGACCACCACCCAGGAACCTGAAACTGGTCTAACCTGGCCAGACAAACAGACCCAAGAGAGGGATTCTGTGATGTACTGACACCAAGGATTCCCCAAAGACATTGTCCAAGACTACCAAATCTCCCTGGGAGGAGGGGTAAGCCCTCAGACTCAAGCTGTCCTGCTGGTTACTCAGTAGCCCCCTTCTGACCTCTTTAATATGGGCCTGCAAGTTGTACCCTCTGAGGTACCCCTGGCTTGAGGGAGGCCCAATTGTTGCTGGAGATGTCCTTTTTCTTCTGTGTGGGCTGGAATTGGGCCTGCCAGTTTTGAGGGATGTGCAGATCCCTTAACTACTATTTTTGGTGGCTAGGGGTGGTGTGGTGTGGTGAGGGTGAGGAGGCTGTCCAGGAGGTCCTATTTGGTAGCACCCACATCTGATCAGACATGACATGGTTCCCTCTACATCTTAAAGTACCTTCCCTTCTTAGAGTCTTGTGAAAGTTGAACATCATGCCACTGTGAACATCACTGTTATCTCCATGCATAGCTTCCAGAGATATTACCTTGTTGTCTTGCACAGCAGCAGCAGCATGGGCTATTTTCCAATCCCACCAGCAGAGAATGAGTGCTTCCATTTCTACTTCAGACCCTCTCCTGCTCTAGTCTTTTTCTTTTAATACAAAAATTATGAGACCTTTATGGACAAGGTATATTCATAAAAATACACAGATATATTATATTTACAGATCACAGATACAGATGCTCCATAAAATTTCCAACTATTTTGCTGTTTTATGATACCTCCTGCCCCTGACATCATGAATATTCCAGTCCTGTGACTTCCAGCTTAGAAAAGAGAGGTGTGGAAGCAATGCAATATAATCTGTGAACAGAAAATCATGTTTTCCCATTATAAATTTAATTTAATCCTGGAAAAGATTTAAATGCTCAATATGGATAAACAATCAAGTGTTCATCCAATTTTCAGATGGATAGCAAAAGGTACTAGCTATAAAAATATGAATTCTTTAGCATTCTCATAGCACACATGTTACTTACTTACTTATTTATTTATTTATTTATTTATTTATTTATTTATTTATTTATTTTATTTTATTTATTTCTCCCCCCTCATTGTTTTTTGTGCTCACTGTCTCCTCTTTGTGTGTTCTTCTGTGTCTGCTTGTATTCCGTTTAGGTAGAACTGGGAACTG
>JAKSZT010054587.1:3355973-3395296 GCA_026826555.1 Tolypeutes matacus
TAAATGTTGATGATTGTTCTCTCTTCTTGAGAGATTACTCCTTTTACTAATATGTAGTGTCCATCTTTGTCTCTTACAATAGTTTTGCATTTAAAGTCTATTTTGTCTGATATTAGAATAGCTACTCCTGCCCTTTTTTGGCTATTGTTAGCTTGTAAAATGGTTTTCCAGCCATTCACTTTCAGCCTCCTTGAATCCCTGGGCCGAAGGTGGGTTTCTTGTAGACAGCATATAGATGGATCATATTTTCTTATCCATTCTGCCAATCTGTGTCTTTTGATTGGTGAATTTAATCCATTAACATTCAGTGTTATTACTCGTAATGAATTTCTTACTTCAGTCATTTTTTCTTTGGGTTAATGTATGTGATATGTTGTTTTGTTTCTCTTTTTGAGTTTTCAGTTGTTTTTAAACTCTCCTCCAACTCTCTCTCCTTTGCTTTTTCCTTTCAATTTGTAGAGATTCCTATAGTATTTCTTGAAGTGCTGGTTTCTTCTTGACATACTCTCTTAATTGCTGTTTATCTGTGAATATTTTGAACTCTCCATCATTTTTGAATGCCAATTTTGCTGGGTAGAGAATTCGTGGCTGGAAGTTTTTTTCTTTTAGTGTTATGACTATGTCATACCACTGTCTTCTTGCCTCCATGGTTTCAGCTGAGAAATCAGCACTTAATCTTATTGTGCTTCCCTTGTATGTGATGGTTCTCTTTTCTCTTGCTGCCTTGAGTATTTTCTCTTTGTCTTGAGCATTGGACAGTTTGACAAGTATATGTCTTGGAGTGGGCCTGTTGGGATTTATACTATTTGGGGTTCGCTGTGCTTCCTGGATCTGCACATCCATCTCTCTCAATAGAGTTGGGAAGTTTTCAGCCATAACTTCCTTCAACACTCCTTCTGTTCCCTTTCACTTCTCTTCTCCTTCTGGGATGCCCATAATGCGTATGTGTGTGCGTCTTGCATTATCGGTTAATTCCCTGAGACCATACTGGATTTTTTCTATCTTTTTGTCTATGTTTTCTACAATCTCTTTGATTTCAACTGTATTGTCTTCCATATCACTAATTCTTTCCTCTGCCTGTTCAATTCTGCTGCCATGTGAGTCCAGCGTCTTTTTCATTTCTTGACTTGTGTCTTTGTTCGCCATCATATCCGTTACGTTTTTAGGTGTGTTAGTTATTTTTTCAGTATGTTCTCCCAGTGTCTTCTTTATATCCTTAATCTCTTCCTTCAGTTCTTTAAGTTGGTCCATGATATTTGTTTGGATAGCTTTGATTAGTTGTTCGATGTATTGCATTGCTTCCTGGTTTTTATTTTGTGCACTGGACTGGTCCATGTTTTCCAGTTTTTCAGAGTCATTTGTATTTTTCTGTTGCCCTCTGGTCATCATATTATCTTGATGGGTTTGTTCAGTTGATTAGCTTTTCTCTATGCTCTAGAATTTTATTTAGCTGTTGGTTCTGCGTGTGAGTTAAGTTTTCTCTTTGGCAGTTTTTCTTCTTATTTTATTTCCTTACTTCTCTCTATGTTCCCTTGAAGGCAAAAGGTTAGGCCCAGAGGAATCAAAAGATGTAAGGAAGGCAGAAGGATAATAGAAATGTTGATAAAAGTTAGAAGAGGGGCAAAATGAGACTCAATGAGATGAATATTTAACTTGTGTAGGCAGTGTAGAGTACTAGGAAAAAATATGGAGTTCCTATAATGGACTGGGAAAACAAATGGAGGAATATATATATATAGTGATTTAGAAGGCTAGAATTATGAGGAGGTAGAGAAATAGTAGAGAAAGGTCTGAAAGGAAAAAGTTAATACTAATAAAAAATAAATAAAAATTAAAAAAAAAAAAAATAAGAAGAAGGAAACAAGGGGGGTCAATGATACCCCTAGGGTCCACGTGGATCCTTCCTGCCTACTTGTGTTTATCAATGAATTTCCCCACAGGGTTCTATATGCAGGTCCTGAAGCAGCTTTTAACTATTAAACTAAATTCAAAAGAATTTATTTTTCAATTGTTGAGGTGACCTCACTTTCCTTCTTCTTTTTTTTTTTTTTTTTAGCCAAATGCAGGACCAAAAATAATTCCTCTTCTAGACCTACCCCCTTACGGAAGGGACCCTAGCTGGGCCCGTGGAAATTAATCAAGCACGTCCCACTTTCCGGACTGCCCAGGTTAGCTGAAACTCTGATGTTAGTCAGTGAAGATTGCTAAAGACGGCGGATTCCGCCCCTTCTGGCGCCGAGCTCCAGCGTCACCGGGCTGCTCAGTAAATCAGTTTGAGTGCAGATTCGCGTCTGCTCTCAGCCTGGTGCTGCTTCAGTTCGGCTTATCTGCTCCCCAAAGCTATGGGGCGGTGCAGGCAGCCAGATCGATGTCTAAAAATATAAAATACCCTTCCCTGTCTTCCAACCGAACCCTCCCTTCTTTGGGAAGTGTCCCTTCCTCCTGGCTCCGCAGCGGCCCGGGTCTTATCCCTGGGTGGCTAGGGAGATCAGCTGCTTTGCCTGACCAAAATTCCCCCCTCCGGTTCACCGGGTGCTGACTAGCTTGTTTGCTCTGCTCACACAAGGTCCAAGGGGCGCCAGGCAGCCAGCTCCCCAGAAAATAAAACTTTTTCGCCCCCGCCCGCGGCTCCAAATGGCCGTTTTATTATTTATTTCCGTAACCACGGGGCTCAGCCGCCTGTGCCAACCTCCACCGGCAGCCTCAAAACTCACGAATCTCCACCGTTCGGTCCACGCCGCCGATCCGCGCAGATAGATGTCCCAAGCTTCTCACTCCACGCGTGCACAGCACAGACCGGCAGGACCCCGTCCCCAATCCGCCTTGCTCTGGGAGCTTGCAGTGTGCGCCCTCCTACACCAACGCCATCTTGCCCCCTCTCTCCTGTGTCTCTTTTTGTTGCATCATCTTGCTGCGACAGCTTTCCACATGGGCTACCACTCCTGCATGGGCCATCATTCTGTGTGGGCCAGCTCTCCACAGCTCTCCTTTCTGCTTTCACCTCACTGCAAAGGCCAGCTTGCTTTTCACCAAGAGGCCCTGGGAATCAAACCCTGGACCTCTTATATGGTAGATGGGGGCCCAATCACTTAAACCACATCTGCTTCCCATCTCCATGGTTTCTGAAGAGAAACTTGCACTAAGTCTTACTGGACATTCCTTGTATGTGTTGTTTCACTTCTCCCTTGCTGCTTTCAGAATTTTCTCTTTATTGCTGGCATTTGGTATTCTCAATATTATGTGTTTTAAGATAGCTTTATTTTGATTTCTACTTTTTGGAGTATGTTGTGCTTCATGGACACATATATTCATATCTTTCATGAGAGTTGGGAATTTTTTGGCTATTATTACCCCAAACACTCTTTCTGCCTCTTTTCCCTTCTCTTATCCTTCTGTAACTCTCATAACAGTATGTTGGTGCACTTCGTGCTTTAATTCAACTCCCTGAGCACCTGCTCAATTTTCTCCATTCTTTTCTCTCTCTGTTCTTCTCTCTTAAATTTCAGCTCTTCTCTCTTGATTCTTTCTTCTATGATTTCAAGTCTACTTTTAATGCCTCTACTGTATTTTTAATCTCACTTATTATATCTTTCATTCCCATAAGCACTTTTATTTTTCTATCCAAAAATTTAAAGTTTTCTTTGTGCTCACTCATTATCTTCTTAATGCCTTTTATTTCTTTAGTGATGTTGACCTCCAACTCCATGAATTGTTTTAGTAGATCTGTATGAAATCATTCATTAGTTGCTTCAAGTTCTGTGTCTCATTTGGGGCTCTGATTTGTTCCTTTGCCTGAGTCATATCTTCCTTTTTCTTAGTATGGCTTGTAATTTTTTGCTGATGTCTTGGCATCTGATTATGATGCTGAGCTTAATCTGATAGTTTCTCTCTCTTGCCTAGGGATTTACTGTTAAGTAGCTGTGTGCTACCACTGTTCTTTGAATCTTGGTTCTGCTTATTCTGTATATCAAGGATTGCCCCTGCAGGCTAATTTCCAAGGGCCTGGGGGGGGGATTAGTAAAGGTATCTGACTATCTTATTATATATATAATTTTCCCTTCTTTTCATGCATTTTTCTGGTCTGCCAGCAGATGGTGGTATTTGGCAGACCTCTGACCTCAGACTCCAGATGTTAGGGGTGAATGCATTCACTGTAACTCCATGGGTGGAACAGAAGTAATATCCTCAGGGTGGGCCAAGCTTCACAAAAATTTTCAGAAGTTGTTCTCCTCCTTAGCTAACCACACCCTCTCTGTGTGTGTGTCCTCAGCAACCAGCCCAGGACAGTAAGGAGAGTTTTTAAATAAGACAAAGTTTTATCATTCCCTGTGGGCTCTCAGGGCAAACAATATCATGGCCCCACCAGGCCTGGAAGTGTGAGATACCCCCAATGCAGTAAACCAAGTTCACTGGCCAAAAATCTGAATTTGCTATAGGCCGTGTCCCTCCCTCTCCCCTGTCCTGGGCAAAAGGCCCCTGCAAGCCCTTCAGTCTGCAGCCACCTACCAAGGGCCCATGGATCCCCTGCTTTTTGTTCTGAGGGTGGGGGAATGGGCTCCACTAGCTACTGCTGCAGTTTTACTCATGAGATTTTTCCAGCTAGCTGAGCCTCCTTTCTTTCACCCCTTTCTCTTCTGGGTGGTGCCTAGCCTTCCACTAGAGTCCTTAGCCCTTGAACTGTCCCTCAGACAGTCTCCACTTGTCCTCCAGGTATTTTTCTGGGAGAAAAGTGATTGCAATTTTTCTTCAGTCCTCCATCTTCCAGGCCATTATATTGGTCATGGTCTTTTTACAACACTATTCTCCTTTCTTCCAAAGTTAAGGCCTGCATGTCCACCCAACTAGGAATATGAATTGTAATAAAAATTTGAATATATTTTCCATTTTCTTGGGATATTCCTAGTAACTTCAGAATCAATTCTTCCAATTACACAAGTCTGAATTGGAGAATGGAGTGTGTACAAACAAGTAACCTCTTGGATGTCCTTGATTAAAAATCCCAGTTGCCACCTGCCTAGTGGGAATTATCCAAATGTGACAGAACGCTCTGGCCATATCAGATACAACTCTGAGTATGAGGTGGAAAGGCCATTGAGTTATCTGAGGGCAGTTCACGATCACACTCCACCTCTTCTCCTCCTTCATAAGGTACTAGAGGAGCAGAGAGAACAAAGAACAAGTCTAGTACTTTGTCAGAGGGGTTGGAACCAGGGAGTGGTTTCTTCCCTTTCCTTTGTTGGCAGATTGTTTTAGGCCAGTGACTTGCTAACATCACAACATGCCCAAAACACTGATGTTGCAGTTTAAGATTATTAGCTAAAGCCATAAAACATTTAACATATAATATTTCATCTCATTTACTAAGTCTTCTAAAATATATTTCTAGTTGCGAAACATCATGTATTCAAAGGATCCCTTTGGTGGCCACTCCTGGACATGCTCTAATTTATACTGTGATCATGCACATTTACTCAAAAGTACCCTTTCTATTTTTAGTCTTGGGTGTTCATAATCAAGTTGTTCCCAATATTTTAAGATGCAGTCTAGAAGATAAGACTTCTCTTTCATTCTAGAAGTTTGTCTATTGCCCATTGTGACTCCCTGGCAGCTCTTGGGTGAGTTAAACTTTATGTTTATTGATAAGAATTTTAGTACTCAACTAGGGTACCAATGGAAGGTTTCCTATACCTGGGGAATAGATTCTGGGGTGGGACTCTAACCTACAACCCCAGGCCAAACCAGATCCAAACCTAAGCCAAGACCAAGGACCAGGGACAGACTAGACACTTACAGCTTCAGCAGGAGATTTAAATATTCACTCTAGAGAGAAAACCACTATTCACTGAGGCTGCAGGGATCTCATAGGCTAACTGTTTCCTTCCTGACTGGCTGCTTTCAGGATCCTCAATGCAGAGACAGAAGAATCCTGATCCTGGCTTTCAGAAACAAGGTGCTCCTGCAGTCAGAGTTGAACTCAGGTGTGCCCCAACTCGGGGCCAATGAGCCCATCAGGCAGCAATCCTCTCAGAGGTCACAGGGCCCCAACTGGTTTGCCAAATTTAGGGGATCCTCTCATAGATCCTCTGGGTCCATGTGTGGCCCAGAGAATTGACTACCATGCTGAGTTTTGTCACTCTAGGAAAGAGGTTTATTAAATCAGTGGGAGACAGGAAATTGAATGTCTCAGATCTGCCTCTCCAACAGCAGGCACAGTGGTATTACATTGCCTTGTGTAGAGGAGGAGTTAGGGGTTGACTAATTAGACTGACTGGTAGGAGGGACCACATCTTGCACATACTCTAGAGCATCACATGTTTAACAGGGAAAGCTACATGCTTGGCCATACATCATGCATGTAGAGAAAATAGCATTTAATCCCACCCAGAGGCATACAATTTACTATTACAATGAACTAAAGTTCAGTGAAGTTCATTCTACTACTAAACTGAATCTGCACTAAGAGTTGTAAAATCCTGTTACATGGTTAACTAACTTTTGTGGTTAGCTACTGACCACAGCTACTCTACCTTATTGGATAGTTTCTAAGTAAGGTAATATTACGTGCAGGAGAGAAACAGGTGTGGCATTGCTAAGGAATTGGAGCAGAAGATTGGGCCATTACAGGAGTAAGGGAAATTCATAGGCAGCTTCATTATGAGACAATCACCTGGATGGCCAGGACAGTAGGGAGTGAAGTTATCCCTCCAAGGCTCTGAATCATCATGTCTACCTGGTGAAGTCATAAACAATGCCAGTTTTGGATGGGCACTGAATTGTGAGTTATAGACAGAGATCTTTCCTTGTTCAAACCCACTCTCTGTGGTCCATGCAGCCCTCCTGGTCCTGAGAGGGCCAAGCCTCTGCTTAAACTGGAATTTTCTTCCTCCAGTTGGGAAGCTCCTGCCCCACTGATCACTTCTGTCATGTCTTTAGGGTCTGGGCTTATAGAATCTGTGGAACTGAAGTTGAATGTAATAACCCAACAGACCTGACATCTGCCTAATCTCCATGGGGCTTCATGTCCAACTTCCTCAGGTATTAATTGTTTGATTTCCCAAAACACAAGAAATGAAAACTATATTTCATTTAGATGCAGAAAAAGTGCCTCATGCAATTTCTTTCCCAATAGGATGAGGAGTTAATCCCACACCCATTCTGTTCTCACAAATTGATGGCCCTTTCTGAGATATTGACCCTCTTTTTCCATGATTACCTTCCCTTTGAATAGGATCCAGGGTTAATCAAGACATGTAACTTATAATGAATTTACATTAGAACCCTTGAGTGCCTGCTTTTGCAGACTCTGTGAAGGCCTATCTCAATAGTCAGTATTAAGAAAAAGAAAGCCAACATTTCTCCAGAGGTACAAGAAATAGAAGATTCTGAGAAGCTACTTCTAATCTTGTGTCAACCATAATTGAAAACTTAGATTGAAGTATGTTTTCTTTAACATACTTTAACCACATTTGGCATGAGAGAAGGCATTTACCAATAACCAATTAATATTGAAAAGTTCTTTTTTCAGCCATTAGATTGACAACTTCACAGTAGGAGGTATAGAATCTTATAATTACAGCTTTATTCTCAGCACTGACTTTTTCATTGGTTTCTAATAAATGTGATATGAATATGTTTGAACTGAGGATGAACAAATCGATAATTTATTCTTTAAATGCCTTTTTCATAAACCAGGATTCCATCACTACTTATTTATAGTCCTACGCACATTTATGGAGATGGATTTCCTTGGAAATGTGAATCTTCATGTATTACTTAGCATTCAGAATCACATAATTTTTGCATCAATGTCTGAATAAACACTATTATAAATAAAATACTCCTTAATCCAACACATAAAGCCATGTGGCTTCATATTTTTCCCACTGTACTATTTCTCTGAGGGAAGAACTGAGGTCCAAAATGGAAAACAACCAGAAATTCACCTTTGATAATGCTGTCTAGCAGCATATCTCAGGTTCATGGATGCTGGGCAAACTGCTGGAAGCAATGCAACTTCCAGGATCAGTGAGGAAGTATATGTGAGGGATGTTTCCTTCCCAGACAGGCATTTATGTTGATAAAATCTCATGTGATAGGACACTGCCTAATCAAATCAAGGGGATCCAACCACCTTTGGTCTTTTTGCCATTTCCTATCACTTACAAAATTTCAGTAGCAACCCGTTTGCATTTTAACAGTATAGATTTTATGCAAGTCCATAAAATGTGTGCATATGTCAATGTACTGTCTGTATCTTTCTGTACCTTGCCTTTTAACTCAAATAATTCCTTGAAAGACACCATTTGGACTTATATACTGTAGCCTAGTTCATTCAATTTCATGGCTGTTTACCACTGATTTGTATTATATGGGAATTTCTTTTTAATCCCTTCTCCTTTTGGTTGACATTTTTATCTGTTAAGTATAAAGTTGACTAATTAAACATATTCAAAATCATATCTTCCATTTATCAAAATATACCTTAAAGAAAATTAATACACAAGTCAATGATTGGGATAAAATAATCAAAAAACATATATGACAAAGTTCTTAGGGTGCCTAAGAATTACCTTCTGAGAGCCACCTTGTTGCACAAATGTGGCCTCTCTCTAAGCCAACCTCAGCATGTAAGTGCATTACCTCACCCACCCACCCCCCCAGTGTGGGAAATGAATCTTAGGGATGATCCTCCCTGGCACCAAGGGATTACTACCAAGCACAAACAAGCAATGCAACTGGAAAAATATGTTGACCAAAAGGGGGAAAAGGTAAAGGCAAATGAGTTTATATGGCTAGGAGACATCAAAGTATGGAGGTCATTCTAGAGGTTATGCTTATGCATGACTCAGCAGTATCTCATTGACTACCAAAGTAAATACTACCTCAAGTTGCAAGGCTTATGAGAGCTCTGGAGACATCCAGACAGTATAATTAGGGCAGATTGCTCAGGAGTTTGGTGCCTTGCCACTGGGCTCTACTTTGGAATTTATGCTCCCCAATGTGACAGAGTTGGACACAGTTGTGTTTTCCCTAAACATGGCTCTTCTGAGCCTTCCATTTGAATCTATAATTAGTACTAGAGTTGATAAGTGTATGTCCCAAGAGACTAAAATCTCTGAGCATTCCATGTGCCAGCTTGGCCAAGAGTCTCAAAGGAGTTGTAACACCTATTCTCTCATTCATTGGACTCACCTAGGAGATGATTACCATCCCCAGGAACAGAGAGACTCTACAATTGCAAGCAAGAGATTCCCATCCATCTGCCCTATAGGATCTAAGCCCCTCTCAATTAAAGGTGGAGTTGACATCACCACACTAGAATCCTCAGAATTTTGGAATGAACTATGAACAAAACAAGATTTACTGGTATACTACTATAGACTTATTGTGATTCTAATAATGGAGAAATTATATCATTGATGTGGAGGCAGTGGCCACTGGAGCTTCTGAGGGAAAAGCAGGTGTAATATGGGAGCATTTGGGGGACTTGGGGATTATCTTGAATGACAGATACAGGCCATTTCATATCTTTCAATAACCTACAAAATGTGCAGGAGAGAGTGTAAACTACAATGGAATCTATAATCCATGCTTGGTGGCAATGATTCAAAATGTATTCAGCAATTGTAACACCTATTACATGAAGGATGTTGTTAATGTGGGAAAATGTGGAAGGTGTAGGGAATGCGACATATAGGAATCCCCTATCTTTTTATGTAACACTTATGTAATCTGAGCATCTTTTAAAAAAGAGAAAATATTTTTTAAAAGATTATACTTAGGGTTATGGGTAATGTTAAGGTCAGAGTTTTACATACAATTTGTGATTGGTTATGGTGGTTTCGCTATAGAGTTAGGATTGGGGACAGTATATGGTAGGGATTAGTTTAACGTTAAGGATAATATTGTTTGGTTAGAGTAGTATTAAGTTAAAAATAAATTCAACATTGGCTTCAAAGGAGAGTTTGAACTTTCTTGTGTTTTTTAAATTAAAATGAATTTGTTATTCCTTTCTTAAGTTTTTTAAATAAAAAAAAATCAGACTTTTTAAAATTGGAGATTATCATCCATATATGAACATTCATAAACAATAAGTGTATAGTAAAATTTATGAACTTACAAAACAAACATGCATATCACTATACAGGGCTTCCAAATATTACCCCATCACCAACTACCTGCATTGTTGTGAAACAGTTGTTACAAACTATGAAAAAGTAGCATCAAACATATATAGCTATGGTCGGTGGCAAGGCCCCAGGATGTGTAAGTCCATTGAGGGTGGTGGGACACACTTGTGGGAGATGTTTGTGTGGGATGTGGTGGGAGGTGTGGGAGGTGGGCAACATGGGAATCCCAGTGGGTTCCGTGTAATATTTTGGGTAATCTAAGCACCTCTTAAAATATATTTATATATATATATATATATAAATAACATTTTGTAAGCAATTGCACATATATCCATATATATTTATATATTTATATATCATTTTGCAAATGTTGGTATGTATTGTGAAAATTTTGATTTTTACCCACAATAAAAAATAAATAAATTATTAAAAAAAAAAAAATATATATATATATATATATATATATTATATTTATATGAAGGGCCTGTTGTTAGCTGATATGTCTGTTATAGGGTTAATTATATTATATTTATTCAGAATGTGGCAAGTCAGGATGAGAAAATTAATCAACCTTATCCCTCTCCAGTGGAATACCATTAGATGAATGACTGTAAGACTCTGCATTTGGAAAAAAAAAAAACTGTTTTGTTATTTGTTACCCTGTTATATTAATATGTTAAATTAGTTCAATCACCTTCAAATGGGCAAGGAATATGACCAAGGGAAATTATGTTAAAAACAGCTTTTCCTTTAGCATCTTTATTTTGTACATATTCTCTTTCTTTTTGAGAGAAAAGAAGCAAAATTTTAAAATTAAAAAACAACAACAACAAAAAAAAACATATATAGCTATAGCCAATATCTTACATTTGGTGTATTTTTCCACCAACCCACCTGGTTATTGAAATCCTGCATTAGTATTATATACTTATTATCATTCATGAGAGAATGTTCTAATATTTGTTTGGTTAACCACAGTCCATCTTCCACCACAGGATTCATTGTGCTATATGGTCCCATGCTTTTTACAATCCACTCAAAGTGTACACTCAGTGGCTCTCATATTCACAGAGTTTTGTTATCACTTCAGCCAATTTTAGAACATTGTTATTACTCCAAAAGGAAAATTCCCACACCTCCTTATACCTCTCTAATGTTGTATAAAATTGATATAATATTTCCTTTGCCATTGCTTCAAAAATTACAATATTACTATTTACTACAAAGCATTGTTACATGAATTGTAATTTTCCCATGTATCACCATATTCTTAAAACTTTGAAAAAGAGCATTCTTATACTATTAACTATAATCTTCATCCACCATCAAAATTACTGTTATACAGCCTGTACATTAATCTCTAGCTTCCTTTCAATTGAAATATTACAACCACAGACACCTTTCAGCCACAATCATATTTATAAATCAGCAGTGTTAGTTATACTCACTGTAATGTATTACCATCAATTCTATTCATTTCCACACATTTACAATAAACTTTATTAAAAATTCTACATATATTAAACATCAGCACCCATTACCAACAAATATTCTATTTTCTAGTAGCCTATTATGGCAGTTTGAGATTATTTATGAATCCCAAAAAGAGAAAAGTTATGTTTGTAAACTAATCTATTCCTCTGGATGTGATACCCTTTGATTGTTTTAAATTCTAAGGTTATAATTTTACATGATAAAATCAATTTAGGGTTTTTGATTTGACCACATCATTAGGGTGTACTCAGGTTGAGTCCCCACCCACTTGGTGGGCTGATATAAATGGGTATTCATTCAAGAAGACATGAGAAGAGATAGAATGAGCTCTGTAATGTTTGATGCTGGGGCCTTTGGGAGAGATGAACCATTCTGATAGTTTGCAGCTGAAGAGAACAGAGAAGCTGAGCAGCTGAGAAGGCCCAGAAAGAAATGAACCCTATGCCAGGGACTGATACAGGAAACCCTGAGAGACCAGGCTGGCATCCTCATCAACCATCTTGCTTCAACACATGGCAACTGACTTTGGTGGGAAAGCAACCTGAGTTGGACTTTGTAAGGCCTTGTAACCATAAGTTTCTACTGCAAATAAATACTCTTAATAAAAGCCAATTTTTGGTACTTTGCATCAGCACACCTTTGGCAGACTTATACACCTATACTCTAGAGTTTACCTCTGAGTTTATTCATTTTATTTCATATTAGTGAGACTATACAGATTTGTCCTTTTGTGTTTGACCTATCAAACTCAGCATGTCTTCAAGATTCATTCATGTTGCCATATGCATCCCAATTTCATTTCTTCTAACAGCTGAATAGTATTTCATTGTGTATGTATACCACATTTTAAAAATCCACTCATCAGCTGATGGATACGTGAGTTTTTTCCATATTTTAGCATTGTGAATAATGCTGCTGTGAACATTGGTGTGCAAATGTCAGTTCATGTCTTTGTTTTCAGTTCTTCTGAATATATTCCTCATAAAGGGATTGCTGGGTCATATGTCAGTTCTACATTTAGTTTCTTGAGGAAGCACCAATCTGTCTTCTACAAAGCCTGCATCATTCTACATTCCCACCAACAGTGAAGGAGTGTTCCTATTTCTCTACATCATCTCGATCACTTGTAGTTTTCTGTTTTTTAAAGGACTTCAATAAGCTGTGAAATGATATCTCAGTGTAGTTTTGGTCTGCATTTCCCTAATAGCTAATGATGTTGAACATTTATTTCATGTGCTTTTTGGTCATTGTATTTCTTCTTTGGAGAATTGTCTGTTTAAATCTTTGGTCCATTTATTTTGTTTTCTTAATTTTTATTTTTTAACATTTTTATTACAGAAGTTATGAACTTATAAACAATCATGCACATGTGTAGAATTCCCATACAACATCTCTTCATCAACACACCACATTATTGTGGAATATTTGTTACATATTATGAGATAATATCATCAGATATTACCAGTAACTATGGTCCATATCACACATTTGGCATATTTTTTTTTCCATATGCCCTTATTATTAGCACAGCATATCTTTGTCATTGATGCAAAAATATTACAGTATACGGGAAGCGGCTGTGGCTCAATCAGTAGGGCTCCCGCTTACCATATGGGAGGCCCCAGGTTCGGTTCCCGGGGCCTCCTGGTGAAGGCAAAGCCCGCCCGCACGGCGTGGTTAGCTGACCCAGCGAGCACAAGCAGCAAGGGGGGGATAAATGAATAAATAAATAAAATCTTTAAAAAAAAAATATTACAGTATTGCTGTTGACTATTGTCCATAGGTTACATTGATTGTATTTTTCCCATGCTTCTCCACATTCTCACCACCCTGCAATGGTGAAATACAACCGTTTTGTTCGCAGGTCATTCTTGCATATCTACTATTTACCACAATTCTCATCCACCTCTGGGTTCACTGTGTTATTCAATCTGTAGATTATTCTCCAGCTTTCTTTCAATTGACATTTACAACCTTAGAGTACAGTTTTCACCCACAATCTATTTATAAACAAGCTCCTACTCACTGTAATGTGTTAACAGCAACTCTATCCATTTCCACACTTTTACAGACAAGTTAAAACTTATACATACATTAAGCATCAATACCCCTTCTCAGATCTCCTTTTCTAATAACCTATTCACTAAGTTTTAACTCCATGCAATTATTTTTCAAATTTAATTCATATTAGTGAAACCATGCAATATTTGTCCTTTTGTGTCTTGTTAATTCACTTTGCATAATGTCTTCAAGATTCATCCATGAATCTCCTAGGTGTCCCAATTTCATTTCTTCTTACTGCAACATAGATCCCATTATATGTATATAACCCATTTTGTTTATCCATTCAATGGTCAAAGGACACTTTAATTCTTTCCATCTTTTGACAACTGTGAATAATGCCACTATGAACATCGATGTGCAAGTGTCTGTTCATATCACAGTTTTCAGTTCTTATGGATATATTTTTTAGTAGAGGAATTGCTGGATCATACAACAGTTCTATAATTAGTTTCTGGAGGAAATATTTCCAAGTATTTTCTCCCATTGAGTGGGTTGCCTTTTCAACTCTTGACAAAGTCGTTTGCTGCATAAAAGTGTTTAAGTTTGAGGAGGTCCCATTTATCTATTTTTTCTTTTGTTGCTCATGCTTTGGGTATAAGATTTAATAAACCACCACCTACTAAAAGAGCTTGAACATGTTTCCTTACATTTTCTTCTAAGGGTTTTATGGTTGTATATTATATATTAAGGTCTTTGATCAACTTTGAGTTAATTTTTGTATAAGGTGTAAGATAGGGGTCCTCCTTTCTTTTGGATGTGGATATCCAGTTCCCCCAACACCATTTGTTGAATAGATGGTCTTGATTCTCCTGGGATCTCTTTTGCAGAATCAGGCTTAGAGACTTTTAGTCCAACACCTGGGACTCTGCCAAGAGTGACTCTTCCCTATATCTAGAAGAGAAATAAGAGAACCATGGAGTGAAGCAGGCAGCAGGCCTCGAGGGGCACAGTTTCCCATTAGCTGTGAAGAGTACAACCTCATACAGGGCCTGGTGGTAAGGAAGAGGAGGAGGCAAATGTCTGAAGTGATCATTATTCCTTTGTGTACAATTCATTTCTTACTTAAAATTTAATTGCCATTAAATTTTTTATTAGCTTTATCTGAAAGTAAAACATTTCACCCATGGTCTAAAAGGAATAATAATGCTGGAGAGGATATTAGACAGGCTTTTTAGTTGAAGATGGCAGGAAGATATCCAGAATTTCTTTACCCAAAATAAGGAGCCCAGGCTGGGATGTTGGGGAGCTACAGTAGTGAAGTACTGTAAGAGCCAGGCTTCCCTAAGTCCATTCCTCTGAATCAGGGCAATACCATGCCCAGAAAGGAGTCTGACTGTCTGTGTCTCACCTGAGAATCAAAAAAGGCCTCTGATTGCTGTGGGAAGTTTCCATCTTCTCAGGTTTCTCCTCTGGTGGGCTCCTGGCTGCAGGTAGCTCTATTCATCTGCGTGGCTGGCCTCAAGGGGCAGTGTCTTGTAACCGACACATCATGTTCTCCCATTTTTAAAAAAAATGCTATTGCCAATTCAAAGAAATGATGACTAGTTTCTTAGAAAAGCACTTACCAGAAAAAAACAATGAACCACAGCTGAAATTTTTTGTGTTACTAATATAGCCCACAAAGTGTTTATTAGCTCTAATTGTTTTTCTGTCAATTCTTTGGGATTTTCTACATTTGGGATCATGGTATCTCTGAATAGACATAGTTTTACTTCTTCCTTTCAAATTTGGATTCCTTTTATTTCTTTTTCTTTTATAATATCTCTTCCCAGGACTTCTTGTACAATGGTGAACAGTACTGGTGAAAGCAAACATTCTTATCTTCTACCCAATATTAGGGGGAAATTTTCAGTCTTTCAGCAATGACATCAATTAACATTAACTGATTTTCTTTCTTTGAACCATCAATACATTTCTGGGAAAAAATCTTCTTTGGTCATGCTGTTGGTCAATATTCTGTTGAATGCAGTTTGCCAGTATTTTGTTGAGGATTTTTAAAATATATATTTTTTTAATTTATTGAAGTATATCACACATACATAAATATACATAAACAATAAGTGTATAGTGATAGTTGTGAACTTACAAAACAAACATACATAACATCATACAGGGACATCATACCTCATTCTACCAACAATACTTTGCATTATTTGAAACATTTCTAACTAATGATTAAAGAACATCCTACCAAAATATTACTCCCCAAAAAAGTATTTTTACATTTGGTGTATTTTCTCAACCCACACTATTATTATTGTTTTATATCATTTATATATGAACATATATAAACCATAAGTTTATAGTAAAAGTTGTGAACTTATAAAGCAAACATGCATAACATCATACAGGGGACCCATACACATCAATCCACTAACAACACCTTACATTGTTGTGGGACATTTGTTACAAATGATGAAAGAATATCATAAAAATCTTACTAATTATAGTCTTTATCTTACATTTGGTGTATTTTCTCCCAACCCTCCCTATTATTACTTTTAAAATATATTTTTATGATAGAATTGTTAAATTTAGAAAACAATTGTGCACATGTGCAGGATTCCCATACAACATCCCTTCATCAACACCACACCATGGTGTAACATTTGTTAAAGATTATGACATAATATCATCATACTATTACCAGGTCCATAACATATACTTGGCACACTTTTTCCATGCTCTGCCATTATCAACCCAGTACATCTTTGGCTTAGATGCATGAATATTACATTATCACTGTTGGCCACAGTCCATAAGTCACTCCATTCTTCTCCACATTCCCAATACTCTGCAATAGTGATATACATCTGCTGTAGCTCACAAAGGACACTCTTGCATCTGTACCATCAACCACAATTCTCATCCACCTCTGAGGTTTACTGTGTTATTCAGTCCCTAGATTATTCTCTGTCTTTCTTTTAATTGGTATTTACATCCCTAGGCTACCCTTTACAGCCACAATCCAATTTATAAACCAGCTGTTACTCACTATGTGTTACTATCAACTCTATACATCTCTACATTTTTACAATAAAGTTGATTAAAACTTCTACGTACATTAAACATCAGTAGTCCATCTCAGTCTTCCTCTTTTCTCCTTTAAGTATCCACCACCTACTTCCAGGTTTTGAAGATATTTTCCTATATTTTCTTCTAGAAGCTTTATGTTTCTTACCTTTTTTTTTTTTAAAGATTTTATTTATTTATTCATTTATCCCCCCCTTGTTGCTTGTGCTCGCTGGGTCAGCTAACCACGCCGTGCGGGCGGGCTTGCCTTCACCAGGAGGCCCCGGGAACCGAACCCAGGGCCTCCCATATGGTAAACGGGAGCCCTACTGATTGAGCCACAGCCGCTTCCCTGTTTCTTACCTTTATACTTAGTTTTTTAAAATCCATTTTGAGTTAATTTTTGTATAAAGTGTGAATTAGGGGTCCTTTTTCTTTCTTTTGGCTATGGTTATCCAGTTTTCTCAGCACAGTTTGTTGAATGGACATTCTGTATAAGCTGGGTGCATTAGACAGACTTGTCAAATATCACTTGACCATAGATGTGAGGGTCTGTTTCTTAACCATCAATTTGTTTCCATTGGTCTATGTGTCATTCTTTATGTCAGTGACATGTTTTTACCACTGTAGTGAGGTAATATGATTTAAACTCTAGAAGTGAGAGTCCTCTATCTTCATTTTTCTTTTTAATATGTTTCTGGCTATTCAGGACCCCTTACATGTCCAAATAAATGTGATAATCATGTTTTCCATTTATTTAAAAAATGCTGGTGGAATTTTTATTAGGCTTGTACTGAATCTGTATATCAATTTGGGTAGAATTGACATATTAATTATATTTAGTATTTCAATCCATAAACATGGAATGTTCTTCCAATTATTTAGGTCTTTTTTATTTCTTTTAACAATGAGTTGTAATTTTCTGAATACAAGTGCTTTACATCACAGGTTAGGTTTATTCCTAAATATTTTATTCTTTTAGTTGCTATTGTAAATGGAATGCTTTTTTCCTGACTTCCTCCTCAGATTGCATATTGCTAGTGCCTTTTAAAAGTCTATTTCATCTAATATAATTATAGTTACTCCAACTTTGTTTTTTGTTTTTGTTTTTGTTTTTTTTCATTACTGAATGTGTGGAATATCTTCTCCCAGCCTTTCACTTCAATCTATTGGTATCTGTGCAGCTAAGTTGAGTCTCTAGCAGACAGTGTATAGGTGGCTTATATTTTCTTATTCATTCTGCCAGTCTATGTCTTTTGATTGGGGAGTTTAATCCATTAACATTCAATGTTATTATTTTAAAGGCAGATCTTATTTCACCCATTTTGACCTTTGGGTTTTATCTGTCATATTTTATTTTCACCAGTATTTTGAAACTTTTAGTTACTTTTACTAATACAATCTTCATTTCTAGACCCTCTTCCAAGCTTCTCTCTCCTTTCTTTTCTTTTCAGACTGCCATACACCCTTTAGTATTTTCTGCTAAGCCAGTCTCTTGGTTTCATACTCTCTTAGTTTCTGCTTATTTGTGAATATTCTAAAAATCACCCTCATTTTTGAAAGATAGTCTTGCTGGATATGAGATTCATGACTGGGAGTTTTTCTCCTGCCAGCATTTTAAATATATCATAGGGCTGTCTTCTTGTCTCCATGGTTTCTGATGAGAAATTCGTACTTAATCTTATTGAATATCCCTTATATGTTATGCATTGGTTTTCTCTTGCTGCTTTTAGAATTCTCTCTTTTTCTTTGGCATTTGACATTCTGATTAGTTGTGTCTCAGAGCCGTTCTATTTGGATTTATTTGGATGGGGGTGTGTTGTGCTTCTTAGACATGGATATCCATGTCCTTCAATAGGTTTGGTAAATTTTCTACCATTATTTCTTCAAATATTGCTTCTGCTATTTTTTCTGTTCTCTTCTTCTCCTGGGACACCCATGACATGTATGTGTGCACATCTCTTGCTGTCATTTAGTTTCCTGCAACCTTCTTCAATTTTTTCCATTCTTTTCTTCATCAGTTCTTTTGTATGTTCACTTTCCAAGGCCATTTCTTCAAGTTTACCAATCCTTTCTGCTGCCTTCTCAAATCTGCTATTATATGATTCCAGTGTATTTTTATTTCATTTATTGTGTCTTTCATTCCCAAAACATCAGCTATTTTTCTATGTATTTCAAATTCTTCTTTACTCATACAAAGTCTTCTTAACATCCTTAATCTCTTTAGCCATCTCATTGAATTTATTAAGGAGATTGTTTGAACATCAGTGATTGGTTGTCTAACTCCTTTATGTCATCTGGAGGCTTGTCTTGTGTATTTTACAGTGTCATATCTTTATGTTTCTTGCTGTGGATTATAATTTTTTGTGGTCATCTTTGTATCATCTTGGCTTACTAGGCATTTTTATTCTGGGTGCAGTTTCTCTCTTTAGTTTAGGGCCAGCTTACTCTTTCTCTCTTGCTGGTTGTGTAGTAGGAGACAAGGGTGTGATTGGTGCTGTAAGTTCTGAAAGCTCAATCTGCCTTCATTGCCCAAGGGACAAATAAAGCTTCTCCCAACTTTCTCCTTTGCCAGGGATAGGGACATAACCACAGGTGTGTGTAATAATCCAAGTCATGCAGACTTAAACTTCAGTTGCCCAGAAAGACTGATGAAGTTTCACACCACTTATTCCGCTGCTTGGGATAGGAATGGAGCTGCAGGTGTGGACAGCAGTCTATGTCATGTAGGTCTGAAATGACCAGTTACTCCAGTAGTCTTCTGAATATTCAGTCTGTGCTAGCTGAATATACTGCAGTTACCTAGAGAGGCTGGTGCAGAGCCTGCCACCTTCCTCCCTGCTAGAGGTGGGGCTGAAGCCTAAGCTAGGCTGGGTGAAAGGAGCCAGTTCCTACTGTCACTGTGATTTTCAATCATCCCACCTCTCCCTCATACTGGGAACAGAATCAAAATGGCAGCTACCATCTATTTCTGACTCACATAATTTCAAACTTTAGCTGTTCTTAGGGTCAAACTACAGCCAGCTGAATTTTCTAATCACTAGCTGAAGTCAGTGGCCAACCATCTCTCCCTGCTTTGGGAAATGGAGCCTACAACTCCAGTCACAGAACACCTCCAAGCTGGCTTGTGCTTACAGAGTAGAATGATCACTGGCCTCCATGGTGTGGCCTATATTTTCCCAGAGTGGCTGGTGCAAGTTCCCCCACATTCATCCCTGCTGGAAATGAGGCTGGGGCTTAGGCTAGAGCAGGAAAGCAATCTGGATGGAAATAAGGAGGTTCTTACAAGCATTGTGACTTTCAGTCAGCCCTACTTCCTCTCATGTTGGGGGCAGAGTTAAAATGGTGGCTACCAGCCTCTTTCTGACTTGGACATGTCCAAACTTTAGTTCTTTTTGGTTTATACCTTAGCCAGCCAAGTTTACTAATCAGCTGAATTTGGTGCCCAACTTTCTTTTCCTCCCCCATTTTTGGTAAGTGGAGCATCCAATTCCAGCAGCAAAATATCTCCCGAGGCAGCTTGTACCACCAGTGAAACATGGCCACTGGCCTCCATGGCATGGAGTGCTCTACTTACAAATGTTCTCTGCAGATGGGAAGTTCCCTCCTTCTGTTCTTTCAAGAATGTTACAGGATGCTCTTCTGGTCTCCTGGAGGCCCCAAACAGGTGTTTTAAGTGGCTCTGGGTTATTACTAATTGCCTTGTAGCACGAGCTGACTCTAGGAGTTCCTTACTCTGCTGCCATCTTGCTGGTTGTCCTACTGTTGAGGACTTTTGCATTTTTTGTTCATAAGGGTAATTGGTCTCAAATTTTCTGATCCTATGCTATCTTTACTTGACTTTGGTAACAGTTTAAATCTAGCTTCATAGAATAAGTTAAGGATTGCTTTCTCCTCTTCATATTTTGGAAGAATTTGAGAAGAGTTGGTAATTCTTTGAATGTTTGGTAGAATTCAACAGTGAAGCCATCTGCTCTTGAGCATTTGTAATTGAGTATTGAGTCAATCTCTTTACTTCTTGTAGGTCTGTTAAGATTTCCTTTTTTTTTTTTTTTTTGAGTCACTTTCAGGTATTTGTGTATTTCTAGAAATATGTCCATTTCACCTAGATTATCAAATTTGTTGGCATATAATTGTTCATAATATTACTTTACAATTCTCTTTATTTCTGCAAGATCAATTGCAATGACCCCAATTTGAATTTCAATTTTAGCTATTTGTGTCAGAGACTAAAGCCAAGATTATTTTCCAGACTATCCTTCCTGACCAAGTTACAATGGTTTCTAATAATTCATCTCCTTATATTCTTTTCAATGTAGTTTAAAATACTCCTAGTATATACACAGGAATGTTTCTTCAATGAGTTTCATACTTTATTAACTTCTTTCATTTATTCTTTCATTTGACACAAAATGCCAAGTATCTACCATAGATGAGACATTAGGGGAAGTATTGGGAATATATTGATTATCAAGTCAGTAATGGTGGTGTAAAATTCTGTTTTATTTTCTAGATCAAGCTGTGATCATAACTTCTCACATGTCACTACCTGCTCCCTCTCCTCTCCTGACTACCTTGAAACCAACCTTACAGATGTAGGGCTACAGAGTAAAGCAATTGAGCCTGAAGTGGAAAATAAGGAAAAAGACAACTTCAGATCCTAGCTATTCTAAATATCACACTTGTCCTGACCTCTCCCTTCTCTCTCCCTCTCACCCCAGCTTTCCAGGAACCTGAGAGGGTCCTACCTGGGTATTCGATATATTCTTCTTCATCCCTAGTCCTTACAGACTCTAAGTGGCCTGATTACTGCAAAGGAAAACATTCCAAATGAAGTGGTGCTAATCACAACCTCAGAAATTTCCTGAGCCCTCTCTGTGGAACTGAACCAACCTAAGTGGATCCTCAGTAAATCCTTCATCCACCCCAGTGATTAATTCCCATTACTAACTTCCAGAGCTTTTTCTCAAACTTTTTAATAGCTTGCTGTCTCCATTTCAATTAAATTGATTTCTACTCTCTCTCCTCTGCTGTAGTAGTGTATTAGTCAGCCAAAAGGGGTGCTGATGCAAAATACCAGAAATTGGTTCATTTTTATAAAGGGTATTTATTTGGGGTAGAAGCTTATAGTTACTGGGACATAAAGCATAACTTTCTTCCCTCACCAAAGTCTGTTGCTATGTGTTGGAGCAAGGCAGCTGCCAACATTTGCCAGAGTTCAGGCTCCTTGGCTTCCTCTCTTCCCAGGGCTCCATTTCTCTCTGGGCTTAGCACCTCTGTTTCCTCCATAAGGTCAACTGTAGACTATGAAGCTCTCTAGGCTTTGTCTCTCTCCACGTGGCCAGCTGTGAACTGCCTGGTGAATGGCTCATTTCCCACAGCCTTCTCTCCTTCCTCATGACCTTACTCCTCTGTGTTTACTTCCCAGGGCTCCAGCATTAAAACTCAGCATCAGAATCTAACACCAAAACTCCAACTCAAAGTGAATTTTCCTGCTGTCCTGATTTTATGATAATCAGGGTAGGCTAAACATTTGCTATATTAGAAACCATGCATGTGTCCCCAGACCTAGTTTTTCTCCCTAGGTCTGATTTTAGAATGCTGGTTATAAACTAAACCTGATTTATGATATGACCATCCTGTATGGGAAAAGACTCTAGGTACCTTTGGTCACCATTAAGAGGTATAGCAGGGGGATGGATGTGGCTCAAATGGTTGGCTGTCCATCTCCCATATGGAGGACCTGGGTTCAATCCCCAGGACCACCCAGTGAAAATTGATAAAAGAAAAATATCAAAGGTGCACAAGGCACCAGGCCCCATGAATGGGTGCACCACCAGACCTGCACACATGGGTGAGGCCCCCAGGCCCTATGTGCAGGTGTGCCACCAGGCCCCATGAGTGGGTGTGCCATCAAGCTCCAGGTGTGGGTGTTCCACCAGGCCCTGTGAGCAGGTAAGCCATCAGGTCTCACACATGGGTGAGCCACCAGGACCCATGCATGGGTGAGCTACCAGGTCCTGTGCATGGGTGTGTCTTCAGGCCCCATGTGCAGTTGCAGTATCAGGCCCTGTGAACCACACAGAAAGATGGTGACATAACAGGAGAGTGACACATGGGAAAGCCAAGACAAGATGCACCAAAAAGCCAGGAACTAAGGTGGCACAGGTGGTAAGACACATCTTTTCCACATCAGAGGTTCTGAGGATTGAATCCCAGTGAAGACAGGAGAAGTATGAGAAGAGAGGGCAGGAAATGGACACAGAGTTGCCTAGTGAATGGACACAAAAACAACAGAAATGGGGGGTGGGGATAAAAATGGATAAAAATAAATAAATAAATAAATTCTTTAAAAAAGTGTAGGGGAGTAAGATATAGACTATAGTTAGTAGTAATACTTTGACGATGCTCTATCATAATTTGTTAACAAATGTTTCACAACAATGCAAAGTATTTGTGATGGGGTGATGTGTGGGAGCCCTGTATGAGTTATGCATGTTTGCTTTGTAAGTTCACAATATTTACTGAACACTTATATTTTATGTATGTTCATGAATGAATGATGTAATTCAATGAATTGTTTAAAAACAAAACTCCAACTCAAAATCTCCAACTCTGTATTTTGCTATGTCTTTTATCTTTGAGACCCCACCCAGTAAGGGACAAGGCTCAATGCCCTACTGATGTGGCCCTGTCAACACCCTAATCATAACTTAATCATGCCCAGATTAACAGACCAGTTTACAAACTTAATCCAATATCTATTTTTGGAATTCTTAACTATATCAAACTGCTAAACTGCTCCAATCAGCCCCTTGAACAAAGTAATCCTTGGCTTTTTAATATTGTCTTGTGCAGTTTTTCTCTTTGGCATTCCCTAATTGTTTGATTAATCGATCACACCAATAAACATCTCACATTGTGATAAGATTTAGGAAGAATATTAAAATATATTATAAAAAAGAGTAAAGGTAATTAGGGATATTAATTTAGGATTGGGGGATTAGGGAATGCCTTTCTGGGGAAGTGAGTGGTAATAGAAGTGGTAGAAGGATATCTAGATATTTGTTTCATCTTTTGGTTAATAAAATGATAGGATTTGATTCATGAATATATGGATGAAGAGAATTGGAAGGTGATATAAATCATTCCCTCAGACACTGCTAGAATGCTTTTTCTCATATAGTTTTACAAAAACACCTCTCTTAGTCTGTGTATGGAATTACATGTATAGGTTTTTGATGCTTAGGTGCAGATACTTCCTTGCCTGACAGAGAATCATAGGAATATTGACTACTTTTACATCTATTGCACTAAATGCCACCCATCCTCTCCTGTTACATAGGGTGGCCCTATGGCTCAGGAGAGAGTTTTTAAGATCCTGTGAGGTAATGTGTATGGGTTTTTTTTTTTTTTTTATTGCATGGCAAAAAGACCTGTACTGTTTTCAAAACTAGGGTGGGGTGGAGAGAATGGACCACTTCTGCAGACCCAAAATGTTTAAAAGACATCTAGGATTTCAAGGACTTTTAAGAACATTGATGAATACACCTTTATCTACATTCTCAGAATAACATTCATTCCCAAATAAGGCCCTGTATTTGACAAGACTCACTTGTTGGAGCTGAATGGCTCTTCAAAGGTGACCTGAATTAAGAAACAAGGATATGCTTTCTACCTTGGCATCAACTGGAATGTATGCTGTCCTGGGGAGAGTGTGTAATTTTGAGTTCCCTTTAAGCAAAACACCTAGTAGCCACCAAGAGCCATCCCAATCATTATTAAATCTCCCTTTCACCTCCCCAATTCAATTATTGTGGAGGGAATCAACTTTAAGCTGATACTTCCAGAATCTGGTGGAATGAGTGTATGATCAAGAATCCACTACAGGAAGGTTGTCCAGGGACAACTGGAAATGATAGCCCATAACATGTGCCTTTCAGTGCTAAAAATAGAACTGTCCAAATTAAACCAGGATGGTTGTTATCTTGGAAGGCCTCACCTTAATGTACTATTGAGAGTTACAAATTTCTCAACTACAATTTTATTGGTAATGTTGAATAAAATCAGTAGAATGTGCATCACTAGTTAAGTTGCTGGGCCATTGGATGAACATTCAAAGAGCTTAAATGTTTTAAAGGCTACTAAAATATTTGTGACATTATTTGATTTTTACTCTTCAGCAAGTGAGTCACTGAACAGGAATACTAGTATCTCTTACATCATCTCAGTGACAAAAAAGCAAGAGTAGAGAACTAGCTCAAATAAGACCACTACAAAGAAAGTAAAAGATCATATCATGTATCAAACAGCATAGACACCAGGGGTGCTAGCAATAGCAGCAGAATCACCTGGAGACCTTAACAAATATAAAACCCCATTAGGATTTGGTATGCTTTGGGTGGTGGCAGGAGACCACTGGGAGCTGGCTTTATAACAGGGCCCATAATGGATTCTTATGCAAGTGACACCAAATCACACTATGGAAGACATTGTACTTTTTCTACCATCCACTTTTTCATTTTTTCTTTTTGTCCATTAAACATCACCAAATATGTGTTTGAATTTATGAAAATCCTGATAGCCTGGTAAAATACAGAAAACACAGTTTAATTTGATTTTCTCATAAGAAATGAATATTTCTAAAATCTATGCCCCTTGGGAACATATAAAAATATATAAATTATATAAATCATATTATAAACTATTATAATAATGTTATTTAATTATATTATAAAATAATAGATGGTATTTTACTATAATAAATTATAATAATTTAAATATATCATAAAGTAAAAATAAATTAGCCATTGTTTATCTGAAATTCAAATTTAACTGGGTATTCTCTATGTTTACTTGCTAAATCTGGCAATCCTGCTATCAAGGGAATTTTCAATCATATGCAGAAATAGAAAGAATAGCAGAATGAACCCATATGTCACCATCACCACTTTTGTAGAATTATCATCATTTTGAACCAATAATCTTCAAGTGTTTTGGCTATCATACTCCATACTGTGGGAAAAGTAGTAAAAAATATATTGTTCCTTTAGGTACCTTATCACTACCTTTTGGGGAATAAGATAAACATTCAAGAAACAACTAGTGAAGAATTAAGTGCTAAATTCAGTGATGCTGACTGCATGTTTTACAAGAGTTCCCACAAGGGAGAGTCAGTTTTGACTGGGGTGATCTTGAATGATTTGAGGTAGGAGTGGAGATTGGATTAAGTCTAGTAAAATCTGTATAAGAAAAGAAGAGATGATCACCCTTTCCAGATAGAGTAAACAGCACAGCTAGATTTGATTCATTCTGGATCTATAAAATCTCTCCATTTGAAAGGACTCACCCTTTATGCTTTACATTGCAATCCTCCTCATCTGACCATTATACATCAAGCATGGCTATAAATTGCATAATCAGGACAGGTGAGCCCTTGAATTAGTCTGCCTGATGGCTTTTCAAACTTCTTGGTGTTAACCTCTGAAATATGCTGCTTTATGATACTATATTAATTAGCCAAAGGGGTGCTGACATGAAACACTGGAAATCAGTTGGTTTTTATATAGGGCATTTATTTGAAGTAGAAGCCTACAGTTACCAGGCCATAAAGCATAAGTTACTTCCCTCACCAAAGTCTAATACCATGTGTTGGAGCAAGATGGCTGCTGACATCTGCCAGAGTTAAGGCTTCCTGGGCTCCTCTCTTCCTGGCACTTATTTCTTTCTGTGCTCAGTTCCTCTGTTTTCTCCACAATGTCAACTGTAGACTATGAGGTTCTCTAGGCTTTGCCTCTCTCCACAAGGTCAGCCTGTAGACTATCAGGTGACCCACTCTGTCTCTCTCCCTGAGGTTCCATTCTCTCCAGGCTCAATTGTTCTGCTCCTCTGTTTGCTTACTTCCTAAGCTCCAGCTCAAAACTCCAGCATCAAAATTCCAACTAACTCCTCTGCTCTGTTGTGTAGTTTTATCTGTGAGTGCCACTCACTAAGGGGGTGGGGTCTCAACATCTTACTGATGTGACCCAATCAAAGCCGTAATCATGCCCAGGAACAGAGCAGTTTGCAAATATAATCTAATATCTATTTTTGGAATTCATAAGCCATATCAAACTGCTACACTCCACCCTCTGAATTCTGAAAAGTCATTACAATATTTAAAAAAAGAATAAGTAGCAATATTAAGTATAGAATCACATCACAATCAGTTTAAAGAAATACAGTTTGTCTTGGGGCAAAGTCCTGTCTTCTGAAGACTTCTGAAACTTACAAAACAATTTATCTGTTTTCAATACACAAATGGACAGACAAAGGATAAACCTTTTTATTACCATAAAGGGAAATTTGGAGGGAAACATGAGTCATGGATTCTCTACAGTTCAGTAAAGCTGCAGGGTTTTCTCCATTCAATTTCAAAGACTGAGAGTCATTCTTAAGATGATGGTTTCTTCTCCTTGGGGCCACATGGGGACTCACACTTTACATAGACTTGCCCAATGGCCATTCTCTTGGTTCCACCCTCACCAAACATATGGGTGTCAGCCAAGCTCCAGACCTTACCTCCCAAGAGTGTTGGGATGATTGCCACACTTTACCCAATCTTTGAGTTAGAGTCTTAACCCCTCTAGTACAGTGAAGTGAAGACAACATTCTCCTTAACCTTTGGCATACAGGCTCAGCTCTCTCAGAGCAATAAGTTGACCATGTGGCCTTCCTTAATCCATGGGGGATAGATCCACCCCTCTCAGATCTATGGGGTGCTGACCTTAAATGCCCTAATTCTTGAGGAATGAGCTCCACCCGCTCTGTACCCTGGGGTGGATTACTCTCCCTGAACATTGGATGGGAACATACACCCTCTTCAGCTGCCGGGCCAAACTCACCCTCTCTGTAGATATGGGTGGGTTTCCTATTTTGGTCCAAGGTGATGTCTTAATTCCAGATCTTAGTTCCATGGTTTTCCTCCTAAATCTGTTTCCCCTTCAATCTCTCTTTTCCATGTCCCTTTTAATTCAATATGACAGTGGCTTTGTTCATACGCTCTCTCAAAAAGCTCATTGGTTTAGTATGCAAGGAGCAGGGGTCCAAGCCATCAGACATTATGACTTTCCACAAATCTTTCCTAGATAATTGCATCTTCAATCCTGATTTACAAGTTCCAAGTTTAGTTAAGTTCTCAAATGGCATGCTATCTTCCGAAAGCTTGATTTCCAGATGCTTGCAATTTCCAGAATCAGTTTCTGTTTTCTTTGTGCCCAACAGTTCAGCCCTCAGCTTATCTCTCTTGTCTAGCATTTTACTATGAGCTGCAAGGAGAAGTCAAGTCACATTCTCTGATTTTACTTTGGAAAGTTCTTCAGCTAAATTCCCAGGCTCACCATTTTCAAATTTTGCCTTCCATAAAACACCAGGAGTTAATCTTGCTAAGTTCTTTACAACTTTTAAACACAGATTTCCTTTCCTCCAGTTTCCAAAAATAGTTTCATTATTTACTTCTAAGGCCTCAAATAGTCTCTTTAGCCACCATATCCTTATCAATAGTCTCCTCAAATCTATTTAGGGTGTTTTCATCAAGCATCTCACAATTCCTCTAAAAAATACCCCTTACCCATTTAAAAAATTTACAGCATTTTGGTAATTGCAAAAGAATGACCCCACTCTCTGGTACCAAATTCTGTATTAGCCAAATGGGTGCTGATGCACAATATCAGAAATAAGTTGATTTTTATAAAGGGTATTTACTTGGGGTAGATGCTTACAGTTACCAGGCCATAAAGCATAATTTACTTCCTTCACCAAAGTCTATTGCCATATGTTGGAGTAAGATGGCTGCTGACATCTGCCAGGTTTCAGGTTTCATGGTTTTTCACTTCCTGGGGCTCATTTCTCTCTAGGCTTAGCTCCTCTGTTTTCTCCACAATATCAGCTCTAGATTATGAGGCTCTCTAGGCTTTCCCTCTGTCCACAAGGCCATCTGTAGGATATAAGGTGACCAGCTCTGTCTCTCTCCCCAATGCTCAACTCTCTCCAGGCTCAGCTGCTCTGCTCCTCTGTGTGCTTATTTCCTGGGCTCCACATTAAAACTCCAGCATCAAAACTCCAACTAACTCATTTGCTCAGCTGTGTAGTTTTGGGTTCCCATTACACTTGGTGGGTGGGGACTCAACATCTTACTGATATGGCCTAATCAAAGCCCTAATCATAATTTAATCATGCCCAGGTACAGACCAGTTTATGACAATAATCCAATATTTATCTTTAGAATTCATAAACCATGTCAAACTGCTACATATATCATTGGAACATTAAATATTCCCGTGATTGAAAGCCTTCCTGTGGTGAAAATATAATTTAGAAGAAAAAAAAATTCTATTCATTTGGCTACTTTATGACAATGCTTATGTAATTGTCTATTTTTTAAGTGATTGAGAGTAACCCAAATGATAGAGCATTGTGTATTGAATACTTTTTCACTTTTTCATTCCTCTCACTTATAATTGCATCCTGAAGTATTAAAGATACAAACTTGAAAAATTATCTCCTTGAAATTTAATATAGATACAAATCAAGAACAATCAAAGAACAGTATTCCCAGATGAACCCCTCATCTCCCTTCTAGTTACCTCTCCCCACACCCAAGGATAATAATTATCTTGAATTATAATTGCATAGAATAATTTTGTCTGGTTTTGTACTTTATATATATAGTGTCATATATTGTGCACCCACATAATAATTTTTAAATCATTCTTTTTATTACTCATGTAATATACACTGAGCATTTAAAAATTGGGAAATCTACCTTAAATTTTAATTAGTTTTTAGATTGTACATATGTCTTTATGCAATTTATTTGATCAAGTTTATAAGCTGTTTAGATGTCCTGCATAAAAAAAAATAGTTCCCATTATATTGTGAGATTCCTATTAATCATTTTAGTTTGATCATTTTATTATTTTTATTATTTATCCACTTTCTTAAAACTTAATTCTTAGATGTCTCCAGGTGCCTTACAATGTTTACAGCATCTACAGTAAGAATAGAAATATAAGGATAAGACACATGTAATCTGTTTTCCAGCTGGTGTGCTTACTGGGAGCTGGTGACCCTTAGGTAAATTGTTGTGGTTGCCAGCTCTGCCCATGTAAGGACAGTTGTCATCTTTCAGAGCCATATTCTAGGACCTGATCTCAGGAATGGGTTTGCATCCAAAACTAGAGATTAAGAGCCAAAATTTTATTGTTTATACTGACCCCAGTATGAACATAAGTCCAATGAAGAAACACTCCATCCATCTCATAAACTAAAAGTAAGTACAGTAATCTCTATCCCTTGCAAGACACATGTCAATTAGTGGTATAAATGCCAGGTTTACTCAAAGATAATTGCTAGCTATGATTATAGACCATGAAATCTGAAAACTGTGTCCTGAACAGGATCCAGCATTGCCCTGAGATAGATTTTTTCTTTCTTTTTAAAGAAGCTTTAAAATAAATGAATGCTATATCAAAAATATAGGAAATTTCCCTATACTCCACCCCCTCCCTCACCCACACTTTCCTCTATTAATAATATCTTTCATTAGTCTGGTACATTTGTTACAATTGATGAACATGTATTGAAGCATTTCTACTAACCATGGTCTATAGTTTATGTTATGGTTTACACTTCACATCACAGAATTTTATCAGTTTTGACAAAATGTATAATGGCCTGTATCTGTCACCAAACATCATGCAGAACAATTTCAATGTCCAAAAAAAGTCCCATGTTACACCTATTCTTACCTCTACCTCCCCTCAGAACCTCTATTGACCACTGTCTTTATATCAAAGTTACAAGTTATTCCATTACTAGAATAACAATAAGTGTAGTTTGATCCATAGTTGCATTTTCCTCGTTATGTGTGTTCCATCCTCTATCTTGAGGATTTGGGTATAGTGATGCCCACTCTGCTTCTTATTAAGAGGGGATTTAGATCCCATGAAGCATATGGAAGGAACTGTCTTGCCTGAAGTTGTAGATATTCTCTGCTTTTTGTGATGGAAATTGTCCATCATCATTCTTTTATTAGTTGTCTTGGGTGAGTCCAATGAACTTGAGAGTAGGTGTTGGCTTCCACTCTGCTGATATTCAGGGCTCACCAGGCATATGACACTCTGAAGACTTAAGTCTCTGGGACAGATAGTTAGTGGGTATAGTGCTGATTATAGGTTCAAGTAAAAGGGGAAGAAGAACCATGAATTATAAATGGGTCCAACTCTGATAGGTTATCATATATTCTAAGGTAAGGTTCACCAATTGGGTGCTGATTTCCTGGGGTTGTCTACCTGCCTATAGCTCTAGATGTCTCTAGAACACTCTGGAGCACCCCTGATTGAGGCACTGTTTATTGTGGTAGTCAGTGAGATCTTCATGAGATGGGCATAACCATAACCTTTGGAATGATCTCTCAACTCACTTTGAAATTTCTTGAGATAGACTTTTTTTCTTCTCTTTCTTCTGAGGAGTAAGAGTAAAATTTAATTTATTTTCATTAAAAAAAATAAGTGTATCAACAAAATTTAAGAGGAAATCAGAGCAGAGTTAATGTATGTATGTGTATGTCTGCACATATCCCTTCATTTGTTTGCTTTTAAAGAGGAAGACCAGACATGCAGGTAGCTTAGCCCTCATTTCCTTCTGCCAGATGACCTGAAGGATTCACAGCTGAAAAAGAGGGAGTGACCATCCCCATGAAATGTTTCCTGGGAAAGAGTTCCAGCCATTCTTAGCAGAGACTTGGGCCAGGTTATCACCATTGTGAACATTAGAGCTACTGTAACCTTTTAGAAGAGGCCAAATCTAGAAAGAGGTGACTCTGAATCATAGGTAGGAACCAATACTGCAAATAAGGAGTTTTGAAAAGGCTTTTCAGAATTTAGATAGATTCTCTTCTGTTGATTACAGTACAACTATATGACATTGTTGTGAAATAAAATCATATGGTACAGGTAAAAACAGGTCAAGAAACCCCAGTAAGAGTTTTTTGAGTACCAAATTACAGACCATCTAACAGTTGACATTTTAGGAATTTGAAATGTCTAAAACTAGATAAAGTGGTTTCTCAATAAAAAGAGAGGGAGAGAAAAAGGAAAGGAAGGAAGAAAAAGATGGAGGGAGGAAAAAAAGAGGGAGAAAGGATGAGGTGGCATTATTGAAACTTGACAAGAAACAATTTAGGAAACATTAGCTAATAAGAATATCTTGTTAGAAAGAATGGACAAATGCATAAAAGTGCAAAATCATTGCACAGGTTAATGCAGTACTAAACACAGTAGAATACTCAGGCCTTATGATACTTTTGTAATGTCATTTATATAATGCTCCAACACTTTTTAAAAATACACAGAGACTAATTCAGGAGCACTCTAGAGTAAAATACAAATTTCTTTAAAGGGTCAGGACAGGAGGGAGGACAGTGTAGTCTCAGGGCAGATCTCCCCAGACATACAAAGCTGAAACTACATTTGGAAATTCCACTCAATCTGGCAGCAAAAACTTTGTAAGAATGTTGACTGGTTTTGAGAGGGTTGATTTCAAATATGATCTTACAGCTATCTCTAAAAGAATCTTTTGAAAAGTTTATTTTATTAACCCTGTAATATATGGATATATTGACATTTCTTTCTCCAATAACAGAAAAGTAGCAGTGTTGTAAATGGGAAAGGGACATAGCATATACATTTTGCAAATGTGAATCCTCTTTGGATTCACACAAAGGGATACAGACTCTTTTAAATAAAATAATACTTCCTTAAAAATCTGCTACCTGACAAATTTTACATCATAGAAAAATAGCATTATGTTTAAAAAATGTCATTACTTTATTAAAATAGTCTATTTTAAACTAGCAATTATTTTTCATATAAAGAATTTCCAAGCATCCATTTAGAAAATGAAAATAGATAATACTGAGTGCAAAGCACACAAGGCATATTTGCAAAAGATCAAAATATGTCATTCCTAGGAAAAGAATACACTTAGTACATTATATTACATGTTTTAATCTTTTACAACTCAAAGATATTCCTTTTATTCTCTGATGACAATTTACTTATACATAAAGTCACTGCCAGCAGCAGAAGGCCAAACTGAGAAGAAATGGATCATGGTATATTCATCCCATATTTCCCTAAATTCAAAGTTCTTAGACATGAGGCCACAGCCCACATCCTAAACCCATTAACATGAGCATGGAATGCAGGTTGTGGAGATGCAGAAGGGGAGAATTACAGCATTCAGTCCTTTCAAAATTATTCTACTAGATCTTCCATGTTTAAATTTTCACTCAGAACCAGATTGAAACCAGATTGAAACAACATTTACCAACTTTGCAAAATCCATCAGCAAGTAGTGTGCAGCAGTTTGGCATTATTTATAAATTCCAAAAATAGATATTGGATTATGTTTGTAAACTGGTCTGCCCCTTTGGGCATATTAGATTTGATTGGATTCAGAGATTTCATTTTTACTTGGTTAAATAGTGATTAAAGCTTTGATTGGATCACATCAGTAGGACATTGAGTCCTCAGCCACTTAGTGGGCAAAGACTAACAGAAAAAATTACATGGCAGAAGAGAAGGATAGAGTTTTGACCCTGGAGCCCAGGAAGTACACACACAGAGAAGCAGATATGTGAGGAAGGAGAGAATGCTCTAATACACACAGCAGAGACCCCAGGAAGAGAGATGATCTGTTTGCTTGATAGTCTAGAGCTGGCCTTGAGGATAGAGCAGAACAGGTGAGACCAGAGAGAAACAAGCCCTCAGAAGAGGGGAACTCAGGAAGCCTGAACCCTTGCAGTCATTGGCAGTCATCTTGCTCCAAAACATGGCAACAGAATTTGGTGAGGGAAGTAACTTACACTTTATGGCCTGGTAATTGTAAGCTTCTATAACAAATAAATACTCTTTATAAATGGCAACAGATTTCTGGTATTCATTTATATATGAAGTGAACATTGGCAAATTGAAGGGAGAAATTGATAGTGGAAATTGACTAATAGGAGAATTCGGTACACCACATTGAAGAATGGATTGACTCTTTAGACAGAATATCAGTAAGAAATAGTGGAATGTAAAGTTTTAAAGATGAGGGAAAAAAGTGGGGGATGTATGGAAATTCTCTATTTTCTGGAAGAATTTTTCAGTAAACCAACTGCTCTAATAATAACATGAATATAATGAAAGCAACTAATAAAATCATGATAAAATTTGTTTCAAGAGAAAAATAAACTTTTGCAAAATTATCCCCTACACATGAGCTTGAGAACCCCCCAAAACTTGATGATCAGTGTGAGAAGATTAATAAATGTGGTTTATTTTAGAATTGTAAATTGTTCTGTGAATAAATATTTTCCAGATGAATCCTCCTTGGTGTTATATATCTAATAGAATAAAAATGTATTTAATAAAAAGAAAAGAAAAGTGAGTGTAAGGCCAGTTTATTTTAATACAATGCATTCTATGGTATACACCCTAGAGAAAGAAATATTTAAAAATTAATAATTATTCTGAGATTATTGAAATCAATGATGAAATAATTCTCCTTTGTATGTTACAGCCCTAACTACTGGACCCAATAATCTCTGAGAATGAGATCAATTACTGGTTTAATGATTTTATTTCATTTAGGCCATATTTAGCTCTGTATTGTCGAATTCTTATTTGTGAATTCTTCACATCTTATTGGAATGAATTACCACTGATAACAATGGGCCAACTCCTACTTTTAAGGGGCAAGAATACTCAAAATCTTTTTCACAGTCCTACTGAGAAAATATTATGGACCTAGATGGACTCTTAATTAATGAGTATTCATAACTATGCGTGAAGTGAAATGATGTACCAAAAATATATCTCTTCTGCAGTCTTGTCAATTAAAAAATGATTCTATATTTTCTATGAAGAAACTGACAGAATCCTGGTCATCAGACCACTCTTTCAATAGGCATCAGAGCAAGCAAACATAGAGTGAGGGTGGGAGTGGAAGGAACGACAGAGGGAAATGGAAAATGGAGGAAAATGTCCAGAAGGACTTCACAGATCATGTACAAAGTCATTAGAGCCTTCTCTGATCACTCAGAAGAAGGGATTCCTGCTGTTTAAGTCTGCCTAGAATATGGCAAACATGGCCCTTATGTTTGCTCTAAACCACTCTCAAGGTATTTAAAAAAATACAGCCAGTCAGAGGTGGTCTCATAAGAGAGTGGATTTAACTAGTAATCAATCCTAAGGAGATTACTAAAAACAAAAACAAACAAACAAAAAACCTCATGTTTGCAAAATAAGCTCCTGGGATCTCAACCATCCCAAGGTCAAAGAAGAAATGACCACAAAAATGAGAAAATCTTTACACCTCAATGATAAGACAGTCAATCTAAACCCACGTGACTCCAGATATATCCATGCTTACCCAGGAATGGAAAACCTTTTCAAGGATTGCTAAATTAGCCTTCATGACCTTCATTCCAAAGATGCTCCCCACAGAGCAGGCTGAAACCTGTAGGAACAAGCTCCACCTCAACTTTGTGGGTCCAGGGAAATGAGAATGCCTGGTGGTGCTGGTGGTCAAGTATGTATATTCGGCTCACGCCTCCTCCATGGTGGGGATCCCCAGAGGCTGTGGCTTGAACATATCCACTGCCCATTGTTTTGGGGCTGAGGGGCAGGCGAGGCTTGTGGGAGGGAATCTTTAAATAGAATTCTCCTCAATTAAAGACCAGTTTGAATAGAACACATGGGCATGTAAAAAAAAGACTCTCTTCTGAGAAACAGGGTCACAAAGCTCTAATTCTGTTTTGAGGTAGTGGTCCAAATATAGATGTATTATGAATAAACCAGGAGTCAAAGTCATGATTATGGGGGAAGAGTAGGAAAGACATGAGAACCCATGAAAAACAGGCAACATCCACACCAAGCCTTACATGTAAAAAATGGAAGAGAATGGACAATTTGTGCCATATATACACTATAACCATACTTACTGGTCATCGTCTGATGATATTATCTCATAATCTGTAGCAAATCTCCCATCCTGGTTCGGTGTGTTGATGGAAGGCTGTTGTATGTGGAGCCTTACAATATGCGTGATTTTTTGTTCTTCCTAAGTTCACCTTCTGTAATAAAAATATACTTTAAAAATAGTAATAGTGTGGGTTGGAGAAAATTACATTAAATGTATGATATGTACTCTACTCAGGAGAGATTTTGATGATATTTTTCCTGGTACATATTGGGTGCCTTTCAAATAGAAAAACCATTTGTAAAATACCTCAAAACTTACACATTTTGAAAATGAATCAAAATATCTACTAATATTTTAGTATAAAATTTTTCCTAAGAATGAGTGAATTACTCAGAAGATAATAAACATCATTTGAAAATGTTAAGACATTTGGTTAGCTCCCTTTCAAAGTACAGTCTTTAAATGTGAGAGGCCTCAGTGCTTTCCTTTCCTGATGAATGCAATTGGTTCAAAAATTCCTGTAAACTTTTTTATATTAATTAAATAACAGCAACTACAGGAACTGGGTGAATAATGATAAGCTAGTTCCAAATGTTTTTCTCTTATTTTTCATCTTGGAATAAGCCAATTTTTGATTCAGTAATTTAGGGGAGATCTTTGTAAATTATTTTATGAGTCTGTCCTCTATTGATAACCAACTCTTGTTTTTCTTTCACAGAAAACAATTTGGATTAGTCTCATAATTTTTTGAGTATTTTTCATGTATATAGGGATTCTGTGGCAGTTACCCATATGGAAATCACTGCTGTTCTGTCACATTCTAGTAGTTTGAAAGTATTTGAAATAAAGTGAAAGTTATTCCTACAGTAAAAAGGTAGGCTGACAGCACACAGAGGAATTTACCCCCAACAACATGATGCCCAAACTGAAGCTCTGTCCAAACTGAAGGGCCTCAGATGCCCCTGCCCACCACCAAGAGGGAAAAAACATCTTTAGGCTGAAGAAGGATGCACAGCCCAATTCAACTCTTCCTCAGATGTTGGGTGGAGTGGCTCACAGGTGTCAAAGCATGCACTGTCCAGTGTGAGGATAGAGCCAACGATCACGATGCACAAATTAGCACAGTCTCCAAATTCAAGCAACAAATGGAGGCCCTGAATACGGAAATAGGCAAATCTAAAACTTTCATATGTGACTATCAACATGCTCTTTTGGTAAATATATATTTTATTGAAGTGTACAATTCATACAGAGCATATAACAACATTATATGTATAGTAAAAGTTGTGATCTCCAAAATAAACATATGTAACATCCTACAGGTATCTGATACATCAGCCTCCACCAGCCTCTTGCTCTGTGGTGATACATTTGTTATAAACTAGGCAAGAGCAACATGATGATATCATTACTCACTGTAATCTGTACCTCACATTGTTTGTTTTTCCCAATTCATCCCACATTTTTTCTACAAATCAATTTTATAGAGACAAAGTATTGTGTTGAGGCAAAGTGTACAATCCAAGGTATTTGCTATAATCACAGAGCTTTCTGTTCATCACTTCAATAATTATTAAAGCATTTTCATTATTTCAAAAATAATAACCAACAAAAACCAGATGGAAAAACTCACACAGAAATGCCCCCTCTCTCTATCTTTCCATTTCCCCGGCTCTACAGAGCTGCTCTTTTTGGTTCTTCTTGCAGTAATATTTATTAGTTTTTTTTATTCCATTTTATTGAGATATATTCCCATACCATGTGGTCTAGGCAAAACCTAAAAGGAATGTTTTTCTTTAAAAAAAAAAAAAAAGCAGTTAATAAGACCTTTAATGTAAAATTGTAAATCAAAAGAGTTTGAAAGAATCAGTAAATTTTAACAGAGAATGTAAGTGAACTTCTGGTAACCCTGGGATACCATGGTACCATTCTCCCATGTCTGCTGAACTCTGCTGGGATCCTTGGCCTGTGGCCTTCACCAGGACCAGGTAGTCAGCAGCTCTGGCATCAACAAGGCAGGAGACTTTTGATGGGACGGCGAATGCTGGGGTGGGCTGGACTTCAGGACGGATGCCAGTGAAGACAGTCTCAGAAGGCACAACTACTAAAGGACACCCCCCAGGGTGGACCAGAAATGAACACACCACTGTTCATACATCAAAGATCCTGGTGTATGTGTTGGGGCAATGGGTTTCTTTAGACCCCTGGGTTCCTGTGGAGTTTCTGGCAGAACCATGGTCAACAGTATTGACAGCACACAGCCATTCCACTTATTTAAAATCACTTTGGGGCTGTGTGATGGATCCCTGGATGCAGCATGGCCATGGGGACCTGGCATGATCCTCAGTCAAGAAAACCATCCAGGGAAGCGGCTGTGGCTCAATCAGTAGGGCTCCCGTTTACCATATGGGAGGCCCCGGGTTTGGTTCCCGGGGCCTCCTGGTGAAGGCAAGCCCGCCTGCACGGCGTGGTTAGCTGGCCCAGCGAGCACAAGCAGCAAGGGGGGGATAAATGAATAAATAAATAAAAATCTTTAAAAAAAAAAAAAAAGAAAACCATCCTGCAGGAATGTCACAGGCATCTCCACCCAGACCACCCACCTCTCTTGGAACCAAGTGGGTGGCATTTCCTAGACCATGCTGTGGCTTCTCAGTGGTGGTTGTTGGCTTATTATACTTCCTATTGAACTGGGTCATAGATTTTCAGAAGCACAGACCACTCCACAATGTGCCAGAGTTTTCAGGAAAATGGATCTGTCTGTCTTGGCTAGTTGTTAAAAAATTCCATGGGGCAATGGAAATTGGAACCTCAGGAATCTGAATGCCCTACTACACCTGGTGGAATTGACACATGGTATAAAATCTAGAATACCATACATGCTTTCTGAAAGACACAGAAAGAAATTAAAGAAAAAGTGGCAAAAGGAATATTCAAAGATATAATGGCAGGGACCCTCTCAGATATAAAGAAAGGCATGTATATGCACAATCAAGGAACCCAAAGCACCCCATACAGGATAAACTCATAGAAAACCATGCCCAGACACATTGGGATCACACAGTCAATTGCCTCAGACAGGGAGAGAGTACTGGACGTTGCAAGAGTAAAGCAATGTGATTTGCTCTAATGATTCCCAATAAGAGTAAGCAACGATTTCTCAAAAAAAAAAAAATCATAAAGGCAAATTAAGATGAAGTATTTAAATGGTTGACAGAAAATGATTCACTTTTCATAATATTATATCTAGGGAGGCAGGTTGTTGAAAATGAGGGTAAATTAATATGGCATCCCCATATTGAAACAAAGACACAAGAATTCTTGAGGCAGTCTCTCACCCCTTGTGCTGTCCTACACACAATTTTAACCAAGTTCTTCAGACAGAAATGAAAGAAATATCAATAGAGGGTCAAATTACATAAAAATTTAAGATCTCTGGTAATGTCAAACTTTTTTGTAATTATAAATACTAGTAATAATGTATCGGGTTTTTGGCATGGAACTCCATATTTTAAAGTCTCAAAAATTCAAGTGCATAAAAATTATAGATAATATATGGTTTGGGATATTCAGGGTATGAAGACATATTATGTAACAATTACAACAAAAAGATGGGTT
>JAKSZT010054587.1:3395306-3474850 GCA_026826555.1 Tolypeutes matacus
AGGGTATGAAGACATATTATGTAACAATTACAACAAAAAGATGGGTTACAGAAGGGAATAGGAAGAGGGTATGTGTATATGGTCTACAGTAAACCATATATTAAGAAAAATATTGGATTATCAGATGTAAGAAAGATACCACACTAATGTAAATTGTTAATGATAAGGAAACCTAGGTGTTTGGGGTGTTATATGAGAACTCTCTTCATTCTGTATTTTTCTGTAAACCATAACAGCTATAATTAAAAATAAATATGATGCTTAGGACAAAGAAAAACACTATAGGGTGGGGGAAGAAGAAAACATCAGTTTAGGTGAGCACTCACCATCTCTCTCACAGAGGATGGCTGATTGGGGACAGGATCCTGCACCAGTGGTACCTTCTGGGAGCCCACAGAGTAAGAACCTTAGGGACACTGATCTGGAGGGAGCTGGACAGTGAGGTGGATTGCTGAAGATAAAATCATGAGATTTTCCCCAGCTGGAAATCATGGATGTGGACAGCTAAGCCTGACCATCAGGGCAAAGAGCTAAGGTGAGCCCTGACTCCTGCTGGCAACCTGGTGAGAGGGAGCATTTTCTGAGATTGGGAGGGTTATGGCAGAGGGTGGAGAGGGGTTTCCTTTCTGTGGATTTGGTTGCCTGGAACCCCTTGCAGGTTTGAGGAACACATCAGCCAGCTTTAAGTGGTGCTGGGCTGAGGGGAGAGGCAAATCTGCGGAGGAAGCTTGATTTACTTAGCCACACTGGGATACTGAGGTTTGGCTGGGAGAGGGTGGAGTCAGCCAATTTTAAAGTTCTGTGCTGAAGAGTACCAGAGTATCAGCACCCCTGGAGGGGTCAGGCAGTGGGAAGTGTTTGATGTTTCCATGAGCCTATTTAGGGTTCCCTTGGTGGAGGAGAGGGTCTAGAAGAGGCCTTTTTCTGGGTCCCTTATTTCTCAAAAAAAATTACTTAAAAAATTTTAACTTAGTTTATTTGATAAAATCTGCCTCAAAAACTGCAGAGAGAAGCCTGAAGGGTAATTGATTGATGAACGCAGGCAGGCTGAGGGGCTACGCAAGGGTCCAAGAAGGAACACTGTTCTTCCTTAGCTTTGTTTGACTGCTTGTTTGTGTGTTTCTTTGTTTTTTCTTTGTTCATTTGTTTCTTGCTTTTCTTTCCTCTTTCCTCCCTCCTCCATTTTTTAAAAAACTTAGATGCTGCTAGCTTGTTTCTTCTTTGTTGTACTTCCTTTTTCTTGGTTTCCCATTCTCTGTGTATGTTGATTTTGTTACCAATGCTATTTCTTTTGTTTCCTTCATCTTTCTACCTTCTGCTTTCTGTTGTGGTTCTTACATTCCACCTTTTTTCATTAGTCCTCAACTTCATAGGTGTTGGTTTCTATCTTGTGTATTCTGTTTCATTTTTTATTTTTAATTACCTTTTTCTTTTCAGCCCTTTCTTTGCTCTTTCTCTCTCTCCTCATCATTCTGGCCTTTTAAATCATTCTATGTATTTTTCTCTATTTGGTTTCCCATTCCACTGTAGATACTCAACTTTTTTTCCCTTATTACTCTACACTGCATACATGAGTTAAATATTCATTTTACTAAGGCTTATATGGCCCCTCTTCTTACTTTTATCACTATTACTATTATCCTTTTTCCTTTCTTACCTCTTTTGATTCCTCTGGCCCTAATCTTTTTCCTTCAAGGGAACATAGAAAAAAGTAACAAAGTATCAAAGAGAAAACTTAACACACACACAGAACCACCAGCTAAATAAAATACTAGAGCAGAGAGAGAAGCAAAACAACTGAATAAACCCAACAAGATAAAATGATAAAGAGAGAGCAACAAAAAATTACAAACCATACAGAGAAACATGAAGACATGGACCAGGCCACTGAACAAACTAAAAACCAGGAACAGATGAAAAACACTTAACAATGAATCAAAGCTGTCCTAACAAATATCATGAACCAACATAGTGAAGTGAAAGAAGAAATTAAGGATATTAAGAAGACACTGGGAGAACATACTGAAGAAATTGTAAACATACACAAAAAGATAACAGGTATGATGGTGATGAATGGCACAATCCAAGAAATCAAAAAGACGGTGGATTCACATAACAGCAGATTTGATCAGACAGAAGGAAGAATTAGTGATGTGGAAGACTGTACATCTGAAATCTAACAGATAGTAGAACAGATAGAAAAAAAGATAGAAAAAATCCAGCAGGGACTTAGGGATAAAACTGACAACAGAAAATACACAAATATATACATTATAAGCATATCAGAAGAATACAGAACATCTAGACAGAGAATCAATAAAGAAACAAAGACTCTGAATAATACATTAGAGGGCCTGGACCTAATAGCATACAGAATGCTACACCCCAATACAGCAGAATATACATTCTTCTCAATGCACATGGATCATTCTCCAAGATAGTCCAAATGCAAGGTCACAGAGCAACTCTCAATGAATTCTGAAAGATTGATATTATGCAAAGTAATTTCTCTGACCACAATGGAATGAAATTGGAAATCTCTAAGGGCCAGAGAACCAGAATAGGCACAAAGATATGGAAGCTTAAACAACACACTCTTAGACAAACAGTGGGACAAAGAGGAAATCTCAAAAGAAATCAGTAATTACATTGGAAAGATTGAAAATGATAACACAACATATCAAAACATATGGGATACAGCCAAAGCTGTACTGAGAGGGAAGTTCATAGCCACAAATGCATATATTAAAAAAGAAGAAAGAGCTAAAATTGAAGACCTAATTGTATACCTGGGGGAATTTGAAAAACAAAAACTAACACCAAAGGAAGTAGAAAGAAGGAAATGCCAAAGAGTAGAGAAGAACTAAATGATAGAAAATAAGAAAGCACAAGAAAAAATAAACAAAACCAAAAGCTGGTTCTTTGAGAAGATCAATAAAATTGACAAACCCTTAGCCAGACTACCAAAGAAAAAGAGAGAGCAGGTGCAAATACACAAAATAGGAATGAGAAAGGGGATATTACTACTGACCCCACAGAAATTAAGATTATTATAAAAGGATACTTTGAAAAATTATATGCCAATAAGAATGATAATTTAGAGGAACTGGACAAATCCCTAGAAACTCACAAACAGCCTACAATGACAAAAGAAGAAATTGATGAACTCAACAGTCCAATTACAGGTAAAGAGTAGGCTCAGTCATCAAAAATATCCCAACTAAGAAGAACACAGGACCAGATGGCTTCACAGCTGAATTCTACCAAACTTCCAGAAAAAGCTAACACCAATCCTGCTTACATCTCTTCCAAAACGTAGAAGTAAAAGGAACATTGCCTAACTCTTTCCATGATGCCAGCATTACCCTTATACAAAGTAGAAGATTTTGACTATAGTTAGTAGTAATACTTTGGCGATGCTCTTTCATGATTTGTTAACAAATGTTTCACAACAATGCAGGATATTTGTGAGGGGGTTGATATGTGGTAGCTCTGTGTGGTGTTGTGCATGTTTGTTTTGTGGGATCACGATATTTGATGAAATTTTTCAGTTTGTGTATGTTCATGTATGAGTGATATACTTCAATAAATGTTTTTTTTTTTTTAAAGCCAAACAAAGATACCACTAGAAAGGAAAATTACAGACCAGTTTCTCTAATGATCCTAGATGCTAAAATCCACAACAAAATACTTGCTAATTGCATTCAACAACATATCAAAGGAATAATACATCATGACCAAGTGGGTTTCATCCCTGGTATGCAATGATGGATCATCATAAGAAAATCAATCAATGTAGTATACCATATAAATAGAATGAAAGAAAAAAATCACATGATCATCTCTATAGATGCAGAAAAAGCATTTGACAAAGTAGAGCACACTTTCCTGATAAAAACACTGCAAAAGATAGGAATAGAAGGAAACTTTCTGAACATGATAAAGGGTATATATGAAAAACCCAAAGCTAACAACATCGTCAATGGTGGAATCCCAAAAGACATCTTTCTGAGATCAGGAACAAGACAAGGATGCCTACTATCACCACTCCTATTTAACATTGTCTTAGAAGTACTTGCTCAAGCACTGAGCCAAGAAAAAGATATAAAAGGCATCCAAATTGGAAAAGAAGAGGTAAAAATTTCATTATTCTCAGACGACATGATCGTATAGGTAGAATGCCCTGAGAAATCTACAACAAAGCATCTAGAACTTATAAAGGTGTTCAGTAATGTTGCAGGCTATAAGATCAATGCTCAAAAATCAGTAACATTTATATACACCAATAATGAGAAATCTGAGGATGAAATCAAGAATATAATATTTATAATAGTAACTAAAAAATCAAATACCTGGGAATAAATTTAACTAAAGATGTAAAGGACTTATATACAGAAAACTACACAACACTGTTAAAGGAAATCAAAGAAGACTTAAATAAATGGAAGAATATTTCCTGTTCATGGAAAGGAAGACTAAACATCATCAAGATGTCTATCCTATCCAAACAAATCTACAGATTTAATGCAATTCTAATAAAAATCAAGACTGTATTTTTTTGGAATTGGAAAAACTAACTACAAAATTTATTTGGACATGTAAGAGGCCCCAAATCACCAAAGACACATTGAAAAAGAAAAATGAAGTTGGAGGTATCACCCAACCTGACTTTAAAACATATTACAAAGCTTCAGTGGTCAAAACTGCATGGCATTGACACAAGGATAGATATACTGACCAATGGAACCAAATTGAGAATTCTGATATAGAAATTCTGATATAGATCCTCACATATACAGTCATCTGATATTGGACAAGGTCACCAAGCCAACTCAGTTGGGAGAGAATGGCCTCTTCAACAAGTGGTGTTTGGAGAACTTGATATCCATATCCAAAAGAATGAGAGACAAACAGCATTTCACACCTTATACAAAAATCAACTTAACAAAGATCAAAGTTCTAAATATAAGAGCCAAGACCATAAAGACATTGGAAGATAATGTAGGGAAGCATCTACAGGACCTTGTAATAGGAAATGGTTTCATGAGCTTCACACCCAAAACATGAGCAGCAAAAGAAAAAAATAGATAAATGGGATCTCCTCAAAATTAAAAACTTTTGCACCTCAAAGTACATCACCAAGAAAAGAAATATTTCCAATGGGAGGAAATATTTGACAATCATATATCTGATAGGAGCCTAATATCTTGCATATATAAAGAAATCCTACACCTCAAAATTAAAAAGTCAAACCTCCATTTAAAAAATGGGCAAGTGACCTGAAACAACACTTCTTCAAGGAAGAAATGCAAATGGCTTAAAAGCACATGAAAAAAATGCTAAACATCACTAGCTATTAGGGAAAAGCAAATCAAAACTACAATGAGATACCATCTTACACCCATTAGAATGGTGGCTTTAAAAAAACAGTAGACTATAAGTGTTGGAGAGGATGTGGAGGAATGGGAACCCTCATCCACTGCTGATGAGATTATGGAATGGTCCAGCCACTTTGGATGACAGATTGGAGGTTCCTGAAAAAACTAACTATAAATCTTCCATATGATCAAGTGATTCCACTGATGGGTATATACCCAGAAGAATTGAGGGCAAAGACATGAACAGATATATGCACACCAATGTTCACAGCAGTATTGTTTACTCTTGCCAAAAGTTGGAATCAACCCAGGTGCCCATCAACAGATGAATGGATAAAACAAAATGTGGTACATAAGTACAATGGAATGTTACTCAGTTGTAAGAAGGAATAAAGTGCTAACACACCTGATAATATGGATGAATCTTGAAGACATTATATTGAGTGAAGCAAGCCAGGCATTGAAGGATGAACAGTACATTATCTCACTGATATGAATTGAGCAAATTGAGCAGTATCCAAGAACTATTGTCTGAAAGTTAGACTTACAAGTAAGAGAAAGAGAAGAGAAAGTTGTGAGCCATCACAAACCATACAGACCTAATCAATTGAAAATTGATAGAGTGTAGTTTCATATTGAAGGGATAGGATAGGTGGGTAGTGATATTATTGGGTTTGGTGGTGCACGGTTGACAGGTGGGGAGATAGGAAAGGGTGGGTTAGAATACCCAGGATACTGTAGGGAGAGATGGGAGAGGGACCAGATGAACCCTTGGGATTTGTGGTTATGAGGTTGAAATTACAGAGGTAGGAAAGCTTTTATGGCAATACAACAAGGAATTGTCACTGGTTTAGGGTGTTGGTTGGGTGGGCATTCGGGACAGGGCGCATCTGGAGCAGGCTTCTATGGAGTGTGTGATTGATCGTCATGTCATAATGTGTTGTATCAGTGGGTGGAGATCCACACAATGAGTGGGAAGGGGTTAAACTCCCAACTTTGGGAGGACTGATTTGCTCAGATTAGACAGGTGGACATCTCTTAAGAGAGAGGGCATTTCCTAATAGGGGAGGACAAACCAGTGTGTCAAGACCTCTTGTTACATGTATCTATGAATATTGTCATCCAATGAGTCAAGCCAGGGTGTCATCGTGGGCCCTGAGGATGGGGAGGGAGGAACAGAATAGATCAAACAGGGGTATTTAGTGGTCAGTGGACATGTTTTTCATTACCTTACATTGATGGACACAGAACATGGTAAATATCATCAAAATTTATAAATGTGTATGGTCTAACATTTAAACCATATTGTAAGCCACTGACAATGTTTAGTAGCTATGTTTCACTATCTGTATATCAGTTATACCAAAGCTACCATCCACATACAAAAAGGTTTTAATATGGGGTGAGGAAAGGGGGAGGAGGCTGGGGATATGAGAGTCTCTTGTATTTTGTGTGTGACTTTGCTGTGACCTAATACTTCTTTGAAAAGTAAATGAGAAATAATGAGACACTGGGGAGTGAGAAGGAGAAGGTGCCATGGTACAGACTGGACACCAGATATTGCAGTGATAAAAGGCAAAATGTCAAAACAAAATTTTAAAAAATTTTCCTCACTTTTTGAATATCCCAACCCTTTAGTTTAATTTTATTTTTAGTTTTTTTTTAAGTTTTCATGTATTTTATCTCTCACATATAAACTTATCATTATTATTTCAATTTCCTATTAATTGTATTTGGTTATTGTATTGCCTTCATCTTTAAGGAAGCTTTGGATTACAGAAGGGTTACAACAGGGGTGGGAGAGGATCATTGGTGGGGGGTGTCATGGATGGGGAATGCATGGGAGGATTTTCACCTGAATATACATAAGAGGTATATAAAATTGTTCAAATGCTCATGGGGCATGGTCACAGTGGGTGGGGAATCACTCAATATATGAGTGAATACAGAATTCCCATCCTACAGAGCTCTGCCACAAACTCCAAGTGAACAGCAACTGTCCCCCAAGTGCAGGGGCAGTGTCTGGCAAAGGAGGATGATTCACTGATGGGATCTTGTTATTGATGACTAGCCTTACAAGTCTTTGCTCTTGAAATTGCAGCTTAGCCTATTGTTATGGGGTGTCAAGGGTTGCCTCCTGAGGGCCTCCTTGTTGTTCAAATATGGCCCCTCTCTAAGCCAAACTCATATTACAAATGCATTATCTTCCTCCCAGTGTGGGACATGACTCCTGGGGATGATCTCCCCTGGCAATGAAGGATTACAACCAAGTGCATCTGGCAATATGACTGGAAAAAGACCTCAAATAAAAGGGGGAAAAGGTAAAGACAAATGAGTTCATATAGATAAGAGATTTCAAAGTGAGTCGGGAGGTCGTCCCAGAGGTAACACTTATGCACATCTCAGTAGGACCTCCTAGGCTTCCAATGTGGATATAATCCCAAATAGTGGGGCTCCTGAGGATTCTGGGAACACCCAGGTCCTATATCATGTGGATAGCTCCAGAATTTGGTGCCTTATCAGTGGGCCCTACTTTGGAATCTGTGCTTCTGAGAGTGACAGAGTTGGACTCAAATATGTCTTTCCTGCACATGGTCCATCTGTCCCTTCTATTCAAACCTATATGTGGTGCAGGAGTTGGTGGTGTATTTCCAGAGATGAGTCTTTTGCTGTCCATGTGCCAGCTGGGACTGGAATCTCAGTGGAGCTGCAACTCCTACTCAACAGCTCAATGGACTGACCCAAATCACCTGGTGAGGAGATGATGATGGACAATGGCCATCCCAGTGAATGGAGAGAGTCTGCAGCTGCAGGGAGGATAACCCCATCCATCTTTTCCATGGGATTAAGCCCCCTCTCACTTGGAGGTGAGTGGACATCACCTTCAGACTCTTCAGAATTGGGGAAAGAACTATGGACTAGAGTGGACTTATTGTTATTCTGTTATAGATACATTGTGATTCAAACAATGGAAGAAATTACAACAGTAATGTGGAGGCAGTGGCCACTGGTTACTTTGTGGGCAGGGTGAGGGAAAAGCAGTTGTAATACAGGGGCTTTTTCAGGGCTTTGGAATTATACTGAGTGACATTGCAACAACAGATATAGGCCCTTTTACATCGTCATATAACATGCAGAACTGTGTGGGAGAGAGTGTGGTATACAATGTGAACTATGGTCCATGCTTAATGGCAAAGTCCTAGGATGTGTATATTCATTGCAGTTTATTTGCCACACTAATGAAGGATGTTATTGTGAGAAGTTGTGTGGGGGGGTGGGAGGTGTGACATATGGGAATCCCTATAATTTTTATATAACATTTATGTAATCTAGGTATTTTTAAAAAAAAAAATTTTTAAAGCACTATATAATGATAAATGGGTCAATGGAAAACAAAGACAGCAATTATATATATGGAACAATTATATATATATATATATATATATATATATATATATATATATATACAGCAAAACTACAAAATATATGAAGCAAATGTTGACAAATTGAAGGGAGAAATTGAGAGTGGAAATTGACTAATACAAACATTCAATACACCACATTCAAGAATGGATTGATCCTTCAGACAGAATATCAATAAGAATGGGTGGAATATAAAGTGTTAAAAATGAGGAAAAATGTGGGAGGGGTATGGAAATTCTGTATTTTCTGCAAGAATTTTTCAGCTAGCCAATTGGTCTACTAATATGAATATAATATATGAATATATAAATGCAACTACTAAATTCATGATGAAATTTTTCTCAAGAAAAAATAAACTTTAGAAAATTGTCCCATACACATGACCTTGAGAACTTCCCAAAAGTAATGATCAATCTGAGCGAATTGTAGGTATTAATAAATGTGGATTATTTTAGAATTTTAAATTTTTCTGTGAATAAATATTTTCCAGATGAACCCTACTTGGTGTTACATATATAATAGAATAAAAAGGTATTCAAAAAAAAGAAAGAAAGAAAGGAGAGTGTAAGGCCAGTTGAGTGTTAATATAACACTTTCTAAGCAATACACCCTAGAGGAAGAAACATTTAAATGTTAATAATAATTCTGACTTAACTGAAATCAATTATGATATAATTCTTCTTTGTTTATTAAGACCCTAACTATTGGACAAAATAATCTCTGAGAGTGAGATAAATGACTGGTTTAGTGATTTTATTTTCATTTAGGCCATATTTAGTTCTGGATTATCAAATTCCTATTTGGGAATTCTTCACATCTTATTGGAATGAATTACCACTAATAACAATGGGCCAACTCCTATTTTTAAGGGACAAGAAACTCAAAATCTTTTTCACAGTCCTACTGAGAAAATATTATGGACCCAGATGGACTCTTTTAATTAATGAGTATATACATACTCATGCAAGTTATGCATACTTATGCAAGTATACACGAAGTATAATGAGGTACCAGAAACATCTCTTCTGCAATGCTGAGTCAATTAAAAACAGGTCTATATTTTCTATGAAGAAACTTGCAGAATCCAGTTCATCACAGCACTCTCAATAGGTATCAGAACAAGCAACCAAAAAGTATCAGTGGAGTGGAAGAGGAAGGAGTGACAGAGAGAGATGGAAAATGGAGAAAAATGTCCAGAAAGACATTGCAGATCATGTACAAAGTCATTAGAGATTTCTCTACTTGTTCTGAAGAATGGATACATGCTGTTTTTAACTCTGCCTAGAAAATGGTTAACACAGCCCTTAAAGTTGTTCAAAACCACATTCATGGCATTTCAAAAAAATATAACTAGTCAGAGGCAGTCTCAGAAGAGAGTGAATTTAACTAGAAATCAATCCTAAGGAGATTATTAGGAAAAAAAACCCATTTGCTAAAAAAGTTCCTGGGATCATATTCAGCCAAGGGTTGAAGAACAAATGACCACAAAGATGAGAAAATGTTTACACCTTAATGATGAGACAGTCTATCAAACCCATGTGACACCACATATATCCTTTCTTACCCAGGGATTGAAAACTTTTTTGAGGATGGCTAAATTAGCCTTCATGCCCTTCATTCCAGTTTCTCCCCACAGAGCAGGCTGAAACTGGTAGGAACAAGCTCCACCTCGACTTTGCAGATCAAGGGAAATGCAACTACCTGGTTCCACCGGTTGTCTGGAGTGGAGATTTGCCTCACCCCTTCTCCACTGTGGTTATCCCCGGATGTTATATCTAGAACATACCCACTTCCCTTTGTTTTGGGGCCTGTGGGCAGGGAGGCAGTTGGGAGGGAATCTTTAAATGGAATTCTCCTCAACTGAAGACCAGGCTAAATAGATCACACAGGCATGAAACAAAAAAGGCTCTCTTCTGAGACACAGGGTCAGGAAGCTCTGATTCTGTTTGGACATAGTGGTTCAAATATAGATGCATTATGAATAAACTAGGAGTCAACTAATGATTATGGGGGAAAGTAGTAAACACATGAGAAACCATGAAAAACAGGCAACATCCACACCAGGCATTACATGTTGAAAATGGAAGACAATGGACAATTGTGCCATATATCCACTATGGACCATACTAGTTGCCATAGTCTGATGATATTATCTCATAATCTGCAACAAAGCTTCCATCACAGTGTGTGTGTCTATGTAACTCTATTGCATGTGTAGAGTTACAATTTGCATGAATTTTTTCTAAGTTCACCTTCTATAATAAAAATATATTTTAGAAAATAATAACAGTGTGTGTTGGAAAAAAATACATTAAATGTATGGATTCTACTCAGGAGTTAGATGTCTTTGATAAATTTCCTGGCACATATTTGGTACCTTTCAAATAGAAAATCCATTTTTAAAATACCTGGCAACATAGAAACTTTAATATGACTCTTAAATATCTAATATCATTTTTTTTTTATTGATTTTTATTTTTATTTTTATTTTTTTATTATGGGTAAAAATCAAAATTCTCACAATACATACAAACATTTGCAAAATGATATATAAATATATATGCATATATGTGTATTTGCTTACAAAAATGTTATATATATATACATATATTTTAAGAGGTGCTTAGATTACCCAAAATATTACACGGAACCCACTGGGATTCCCATGTTGCCCACCTCCCACACCTCCCACCACATCCCACACAACCCTCTCCCACAGTGTGGCCCACCACCCTCAATGAACTTACACATCCTGGAGCCTTGCCACCAACCATAGACCACAGTTCACACTGTAGACCACACTCTCTCCCACTCAGTTCTGAGTGGTGTGTGCTGATTTAAAATGGCCTACATCCATTGCCACAACAGTACTCAGGACAACCTCCAACTCCCAAAGAAGCCCCTGTATTTCAAATGCTCATCCCCTCCCTACCCAAAAAATGTCAAGTGGCCACTGGCTCCACCTCATTGTTATAATTTCTTGCATTGCTAGAATCACCATATGTGAGCAAAAGAATACTATCAAGTACTCTCGTTTCTCTTCAGATCGCACAAATCTTTCGCCTTTTACTAATATCATTATAATATAAAACTTTTTCCTAAGAATGAATGCATTATTCAAAGGATAAGTACACACTACTTGAAAATGTAAGGCATTTAGTTAGCTCCTTTGAAAACTACAGTCTTTAAACATGAGACGCTTCAATGATTTCATTTACTGTTGAACGTAATTGTTTCTGTACATTTTTTAAAAATTGATTAAATAATGGTAACTACACTTTCTGAGAGAATTCTGTAAACCTAGTTCCAAATGTTTTTCTCTTTTTTTAAAAATTTTTAATACATCTACTTTTGATTCAGTAATTTAGAGGAGATCTTTCTGAATTATTTTATGAATCTTTCCTCTCTGGATAGTAAGTTCTAATTTTTCTTTCACATAAAGCATTTTTTATTAATCTCATAATTCTTTAAGTTTTTCTCATGTATATAGGTATTCTGATGTTGTTTCCCATGTGTAAATTACTGCTGTTCTTTCACATTCTACTTGTTTGAAAGGAGACCAAACATTTTAAAACTCTTTACTAGTTTGAAAGTATACCAGATCTTTTACCAGATTCCTCCTATAGATATTCCAAAAAGAAATTTTCTCTCTTTATCATGTTGTTATAGGATACCTCTTGCCCATGGTTATCTAAAAATTCCAGTCTTGTGGATACCATCATGTCAAAATGAGGATTGGGGCCATGCCCTGCAGTGCCATCTGGGACATAATCAGTGAATAGAAATTTTCAATGAAAATGTTTAAATAAGTGTTCCGGTCATTTTGCCTCTGGTTCCCAACCAATGATGTGGCATCATGAGAAATGAAAATACAATTAAAATGAAGAAAATGTGAGAAATTCATGGATTTGCTGTCTTCTGGCAGAATGCATCCAAGGTGCTGACATGGGTGATCTAGGGAGCTTTCTTCAGAAATATTAGCAGTTTGACTTATAAGGTAGTTGCAAGATGACTTCAACCATATTAGCAGGCAGGTAGTCATCACTGTGTGATATATCTTTCTATATCTTATGAAGACCTCCATGTAAAATGTGAAATGAAGAAATAATTTATCATTTATTATTTTCAAGAGTAAATGCAAGGCTATGTGACTTCCTAACACTGACATGGCCACTGCAAATATAGAGTTCGGATGAGATATACAGATGTAGTAGGAAAACAGGACATAGCAGTCCTTGGGTCTGAAACAGTGCAGGAGCCCTGGCAACAATATATGATGGTATCCACCAGGAAGTGCTTGGGCTCATCTATGGTAGTTCCACACTCAAATGTGTCCCAGTGAATTCCAGGGTTTTTTTACCAAATGGTGAGGAACCCCCCCAGTTTTCAAGTCTTTCAGGAAAATATCTCATCTTGTTTCTAAACCTGATCACAGCCCTTGAAAAGTGATCAGAGAATGGTTTTTCCCCATGACTGACACATTTTCATAAAAGCAAATATCCCAGGTGCAGAAACTGAATGCCTCTTGTGAGCCCTGAATTTCAGCTTCCAGGGTTGCCCTGCAACTCAATCCTTATACCTCCAGCTAGAAATGTGCTGTTTGCATTGAATTTCTGAATTCAAGTAGGCAAGGAAGATTTCACCATGAGATTTCTGGTTCTAGAGTCCTGGCCCCTAATGGCCATTCTGCATCTTTAATCTTGATCTGGGTGTATAATAAGACTTCACTAGACCAACCCTTCATGTGAATGAGCTTCAACCATGGACTTGTGTTCCAACCCTGTGTTGTGTGCCTTTAGGCCCAAGGGTATGTTCACAGCAAAGTGAATGATGAAGCTATTTGGGTGTGGGGGAATAGGGGTGGGATGTTTTTCCAATTCACAAACAGCACCAGGGGCTCTATTTGGGCTCTTGGAGGGAGAAGTGACTGCTCTCAGTGGTGACATAGGTGTTGTGCCAGTTGTGCGGAGAAGCAAGTGACTTTCTCAGTTTGATGGCTGCATCATGGTGCTGATGGCTTTGAACTTCCATTGAAAGTTTCTCTTGGTTCAAGTCTTGGGTATAAGATTTTCTCAACAGGATGACCATGTCCTCAACCCCTCCCACCTCCACTGATTTCCCAGTGTCTTGGGGTGTTTGGGAGCTCACCCTTGGACAGTGATTGGTTTCATTTTTCCAAGCAGCACTTCATTTCTCTTTGTAGCAGATAACAAAATATTTATTTTCTTTGTGTAAAAGTAAATATACTAGACAATCATATATATAATTACAGTTGCAAAGGAGAGCAATACAAATATATAAATTATGGCACTTTTTTAAAAAAGTGTAACAACCAGATGATGTCTAGGTTAGTTTTGGAACGAACTTGGTTTTTACCACAGCAGTTCCATTTTCTTTTTCTAAATATCTTAGCACAATCTGTAAACTACATGTCTAACACCAAAGATATATGAGTTCAATGACCATACTATATCACCCTCAGATTTAAAACAGCAAGGTCAATTCCCACCCAAAGACACACAAGGGAAACTTATGCATGGCATTTAACAGAAGTCACTAGTGAACACTTTTTCACCTGCCTCTTCTTAGAGGTAGTGGGATGGAAAGGAGTATTTTAGTTATGAAGGAAGCAAGAAATATATAATCACTAGAATTTCCTTGACTTTATGTGCAGTTGGGGAAGTTCAACTAAAACCTTTTTGGGGAAGAAGGTGTGGGGAGGAAGAAGCAGAGGATAATACTCATTTCCCTAACTGATTTTGTTTCACTTAGGTAAGTTTTCAACTGTGGGATAATTGAATATACTACAAGGCATTAGTAATCTTACTCTTAAGAAAGTATGTATTAATACTAGGTGTTTTTAAAAAAACACTCAGAAGGTTGAAGTTTGCTAAGATATGGTTTCTATCAAGGTAACCATGGCCAGAAAATGCTTAATAGGTTAGATGTTGCTAGATGGGCAATTACAAAAGGAAAAAGGGAAATGAAAACCTGAGATGCATAGCAGACCCTTGTTATTTGGAATACATTATAGGCCTCCTCCCATCCAATATACTGTTATACATTGTGCTCTCCAAGCTGCCACTGTTCAGCCAGAGACCCGTTACCTTAATATCTTGATCAATGCCCCCTCCACCCACTCCCACAAAACTAAACTTGCCAATAACTTGTGGAGGATTTTATCTCAGTGATTTCTGCCGCCAATTTACTCAAATATTCATTTTCACCATATCGAAGTTAAAAATGCAATGAAACACTGAAATGAAAACCAATTTCCTTGTTTTACAGCCACATCAGAAGAAAAGGTACTTAAAAAATAATTTTTAGAGACTTTTATTTCTTAAGTCCTCAAAAATATTCAATTATCTTACTGTACCATAAAATATCATCTCAGTACACTAACTGGCATAAGTCAGAAAAAGTAACACTACAACAACTTCATACTTGGACATTTTACATTTTCGTATATGTGACCTAGTATCATCATCACTAACCTGAGCCTTCTGACAAAAAGCCAAACAAATAATTTATTCTTCAAAAAGGCCAACTTCATTTTTGTGTATATACCTTTTGGATTGCATCTTACAATGGTAATAACAAAAGCCTTTATCTTCCAAAAAAGCATAACACCATCAGAGCTGGTAAGCATAAACACACGCAAATACATCTAAACAAATGGCTTAAGAGAAAAACTAGCAAACACTGGCTGACCACTGTCAAGAGTGTAAACAACAAGATAAAGATTATAGAATGAAGAAGGAAACCACATTTAAGTTATTTCCAGTGGCAAAATATAGGGTAAAATGAAAAATCAGGAAATGATAACATCTGCTAAGATGCCAACATTTAATTAGATTTTATTTTAACATTTTAAAAATGATCCCTAAATGGATATAAAAATCTGCCCGTCATTGAGCTGATTCCAGAATGAAGGGTCAGCTTCATTTCCTGAAGAGGAAATCAAAAGAAAATGCCACACAAGCATCCATGGTCCTCCACCCCATCTCTGAGCATCAGGCTTTATTCTGAGTGCCACCCCTACCACCCCAGAACCTGAAACCAGCCCAAGATGGAAAGACAGACAGGACAGAGGCCAGGAGTCTGTGTCCCATGTGTGCCCAAGTGTTTCCACAAGGTATTCTCCAAGTCCACCATGCCCACCCACCAAATCCTGGGAAGGAGGAGTGAGCCATCACACTCCCTGTCTGTTCTGCTGGTCTTTGGTTGTCCCCTACAGACTACTTTTGTAGGGGCACATAACATAAACCCTCTCTGCCCATGTAGACTTGGGGTGTGGCCCCATTGGGGTGAGATGCCCTTTTTATCAGCCTTGATGGGATTTAGGCCTGCTGGTGTTGGAGGGTGGGTAGGGCTCTGATCTCTAAGATTCTGTAGCCTGTGGCTGGGGGTGGAAGACCAAAGTGAGCCCAGCCTTCCAGTCATCCCCAAGTGAGTGAAGCCATCAGGGCTTATGAAACCTGGCCTGACACCACCTGAATTCCATGAAGCATCCCCAGTGATACCACATGGAGAAGAAGAATCACCAAAGTGAATTTCTGTATTCCAAGGAGAATGATGGGGAAGTTGAGTATTTGTACACAGTTAATGTTACAAATAATACAAATGTATAAAAAAGACATGCAATTTCTATAATAGCTGGTGATTTTTTCCATTATACATTTGTTCTCTTGAAACATTGACATATGGAAGAAGACTGAGGAGCAAGCTCCTGTATAGATTAATATATAGATAAAGATAACACATGTATATATATATATATTACTTAGAACATTTCAATAAGTTTGCAAAAGAGAAAACATTTGCCAGTGATCTTCTCATAGAAGTTAGAATGGGTAGGTCATACAGCAGAAGTGAATTTTAATTTTCACTCTATGCACTTTTCACAGTATGTTCCTAAGACTGTTCTTTGTCCTCCAACCCATATTCTTTGAAGACAGCCTAAGTGTCTCTGATCAGTCTCTTGGTTTCATTAACTGTTAGATACTTTCATAGAAAATTTTCTAGAAAGGGGACTCTTTCCTCTTAGCTATGAGGAAGTTATCTGAGCAGGTTCTCTTATCAGATAACTGTTAGGTACTGTTGGTCTGATTTTGATTTTGTTTATATGGATTATTTTCTGATTTTTATGCCATTCTCTTCCTCAGGGTGTAAATAATTCTAGGACATTGGTGACAAAGTATATATTTCTAGAAAAACATTATATTTATTAGACCACTCAACCAGTCTGATAGTCAGCAAATAATCATTTTAATGGTACCATTCAAGAAAATTGAAACTACTCAACTAGAACATCCAGCTATCCTTAATGGTGTTAAAAACAATTCAACCCAAATATGAATTGCCTTAAAATTTGTTCATGATTTAAAAACAAATAAGTGTATGTCAGTGATGTTGGTAAATGTGGAACTTTGCTGTGTTTAGGAAATTTCGTTTTTACAAATTTATTTTCAGCAAATTGCTAGTAGACAATGTGCAGTGTTCAGTAATTGTGATGAAGCTGACACTGTAGAGAAGACAATTTTGTAGATGCAAAGATAAAACACATGTCCCTATAGAATCCAGTGTTTAGAAGGCCCAGCACACTTATTCTTAGAATTACATTCATACAATCACCTTCTGCAAAAATTTGAAGTAAATAATGTAAAGCTAGCAATGTGCATGAATTCATTTCTGTTTCACAGAAGTTTCATATGCTTTCCTAACACCTTTTGAGCAAGGAACCACATTTATGGTTGTGTTCCATTCCACTTAAGCATAGTTTAAAGTGATATTTTTTCCTTATGCCCATTTCCCCCTGAAAACTTGTTTGTTCACACACACAAATGATCTTTTATGTCTAAGAGGAGTAGATGAAATCAAGGAGCCCTTCCATAGGCCCAGTTCCACCTCATATTGAGCACTTGGGCCTAGGGATAATTACTGAAACTCTCTGTGTTACTTCATCTGACATGGAAGGAGAAAGATGAGTCACTGGCTTTATACTTCTTAGTTGTCAAGTGAAAATTCCAGCCTTAAAAAGGCACATATTCAGTGATTTCATTTATATAACACTCTTGAAATGTCAAAATTATAGAGATGAAAACAAATCAGTGTTGCCAGGGATTAGGAATGATGAAGATGGGGTGGGGATCTGAGGAAAGTGGGTAAGAGGTAAGGACTGAATAATTCAGTTCCTTGATGACATAGTGGTTAGATTTACTGACACAAGTGAAAAAAATGGAGAAGAAAAAAGAACTATGCACACATTGTATAATTGCAATTTCCTGGCTTTGATATTGTTTTATAGTCATGTCAGAAGCTACTGTTAGTGGAAACTGGATAAAGGGTACATGGGACATCTCTGTGTACTATCTTTGCAAACTCCTCTGAATCTTTATTAAAAAAAACAAAACAAAAACAAAAACAATAAATTGCATTGCAATATTCTGTAATGAAATGATATCAAAATAAAAATACTATTTACAAGAGCATCAAAAATATAAAATAAATACATCTATGAATCTGAAAGATGACAAGATCATACATTGATCACTTATTTTAAAAACCTTTCTTTTAGAAGAGTAAATAAATAGAGAAATATATTGTGTAAGTGAACCCCAATCACAGTGTTTTTAAGGTCTCAGTTCTACCCAAATAGATTTACACATTCAATACAATCCCAAGTAAGATTACTGTTGGTTTTTCTGCAACTAAGAAGCAGATTTTAAAATTCATATGGAAATGAAAATAACTTAGAATAGCCAAAAAACATTGGAGTTAAAGAAATAGATTTAGAATACCTAAACTACCTGATATCAAGAAATAATTTAAATCTCCATTACTCAAGAACATGTGATTTTGGCAAGTAAATAGCCAAGCCAATCTGTGAAACACAAAACAGAGACCAGAAGTATCCTCATAGATATGGTTAATAGATTTTCTGCAGATATGCTATGACAATTCTGTGGAGAAAATATGAGCTTTCCAATAAATAGTGTTCAATTAATCACATATTGATAACAGACTGGAATGTGAAATGTAAACTCTAAAAGTTCCATAAGAAAACTTATGAAAACACTTCATGTTTTTTGACTTAGGCAATGGTTTCATAGCTATGGCAGCAAAACCACAATTTCTAAATAAATAAAATAGGACTTTGTCAAAATGAAGAACTTCTGTTAATCAAGAGACACCATGGAAGGAATTAGAAAATAAGCCACAGACTCAGAGATAAGTTTTGAAAATCATATACCTGTTAAATGACATATCCAAAATATGGTGAGAGCTCACAGAACTCAAAAATAACAAAATTATAGGTAAAATAGTCAAACACTTTAATAAAAGGACAAAGCCTTGATGTCAAATAAGCACCTAAAAAAGATGCACAAAACCATTAGTCTTGAGGAAAATACAAATTAAAATCACAATACATCAACTCCTATAGCTAAAAGTTAAGAAGACTCAACATAGCAAGTGATGGCCAGGATATGAAGGAACTGGAACCCTCACACAATGCTGGTGGGAATGTAAAATTGTTCATCCATTTTGAGGAAAAATTGGCAGTTTCTTACAAAACTAAATAAACACCTGTAATAAGGCCCAATCATACAGAGAGAGATAATTACTTATGGCTCTGGTCACAGGAACCACAGATTTTCTGTCACCACATTGAAAGTCAAGCATGGCCAAAGAAGGGAGCCAAAAGGGATCCCAAAGTGGAAACTAAAACTTAAAATTTTACTTGATTGGAAAAGTAAAAGATTTTGTTCAAGGAGATAGGAAGAAAGGGAAAGACTTGTTGGTGAGAATAATATGGGGTCTGCCCTATCTTCCATGAAAAATAGAGAGAGGTAATTAACTTGTAACACTAGAGGCTCAGAGACCCTCCTCTATTTGCATTTAAATAGGAAGAGACAGGCCTGTCTAGAGCTTGCTGATAGCCAAGGCAGATGCCCTCAGGCCAACAATTCATAAGGTCAGAGTTTTACTTAAAATGTTGGAGATGATGCAATGGAGAGAGCATTTCTTTGGCCTTTCAGATAGAAGAGATCTGGGGTGGTTCAGCAGCCCTGGGGAGACCCCTTTGACTCAGAGTCATGGAAGGTTATTTTTACTGGGAATCCCCTCTCTGCAAATTACCAGGCAGTCATGCTAAACCAAGGCTTCTACTAAGAGTAAGTCTACAGGCCAGGAGGGCTATTAGCAGGACATGAGAGGGTCTCATAATAGCCACAGATCAGGCCTAGGCAGCCACACTACTGGGGGCCACACAGCCCCTTCCCTGAAGGTCCCTCTTTCTTCCTCCTGCATATTAAATGCCCACTCCCTTGTCCCCCAGGGAATTGTGACTATTGGAACAATTCTTATAAAACAGTGACACCTAGTGATAGCCTCTTTTGTGCTTACATTCCCCCATAGATACTGATGATACCTAAACCCCTTTCCTGGAATACACATAAACCCTGACAATAGCATATTTAAAATCATAGCTGACCACCATCTGCCTTCCCCCCCCCCCCCACTTGGGGATTCATGATCTCTGCACCTTTCAGCAAAGGGAGTTGTCAACACCAGGCAGTGGCCTTTGACTGAGAATCCTGGGAATGCCCCTCACCATCCTTTCCCCAGGCCTTCCCAGCATTTTCTCAGCCAGGGTCAGATCCCAAGTAGAGCTATATGGAAGAGCAGTCATGGTCTTTGTCACATCCCCACATATATCACCACCGTGGACACCTTGCCTAAAATACCAATTGAATTACAGCCCTGAAAGCATCTGGTACTAATTAGGTCTCTATAAGCATGTTCAGAGTTGAGGACTCTGTAGGCTTCCATATATGGCCAATAGGTTTTCTGTAGATATGCTAAGACAATTCAGTGCAGAAAGCATGGGCTTTTCATCAATGAGTGTTCAAACAAACTAATATGATCCAGACACCGCATGCTGGTGAGAAAAGACACCTCCAAGGTCTATTGGGACACCTTAAAGAGAAATGGTTGCCTATGAGGCTCCATTACTGCAAGAAAAGCAAACAGGTCCCTGAAAGGGAGTCCAAACTGGAAACTGAAATTGAAAATTTTAATTTATAATACTTAAGGAACACCAAACAACATCAACAATAAAAACTGATGAAATTAACTTGATTAAAATTAAAGACATGTTCAGAGAAAGACACTGTTAGAAAGAAAAGACAAGCCACAGATTGATAGATTGTATATGTAAATCTCATATATAATTAAGAGCTTGTACCTAGGATATAAGAACACTTAAAACTCAGCCATAAGAATACAAACATTCCAATTAAAAAATGACTAAATGATCTTAATACTACCCCATTAAAAAGATATATGGGTGGGAAATAATATAAGAAGAAAAACTCAACATATTAGTCATGAGGGAAATGCAAATTACAACAAAATGAAAAACCTCTACCCAGTAGTTAAAAAAAAAAAAAAAAAAAAAAGAATACCAAATAGTGGCATGACTCTAGAACAACAGGAACTCATATTCATTGCTCATGTGAATGCAAAACAACACAATACAGCCACTTGGGAAGATAATGCCAGTTTCTTATAAAGTATTTCATACACTTAAATGGTTCTTTATCCCCACTTATATATATTTATTCAAGTGAACAGAAATTATTTCCATAAAAATCTTTTACATAAATACTTAAGTAGCTTTGTTCTTGGTCACAAAAATTGGAAAACATAAAAATGCTCATCAACACTTGGAAAAATGATCTGAGTGAGGAGGAAAGGCAGACTGGTTGGTAAGAGTAAGTGACCCCTTTCATCCCAGAAAAAAGAGAAAGAGACAGTTAATTGACTAGTAACATTAAAGATTCCAAGCTGCTCCTCTATTTACATACAAAAGAAGAGAATCAGACCTCTCCTGAGCTGGCTGATATCCAAGACAGATACCATCAGGCAAAAAATTCATAAGGCAAGGTTTTTACTTAAAAAGATCTGATGCACTGGAGAGAGCATTTCTCTGAGCTGTGCCATAGAAGAGACCCTGAGTACCTCTCCTGCCCGGGGGAGACCTCTTTGACACTGTCATGGAATTTTATTACCAGGAAACCCCCTTTCCAAGTTATCAGGCAGCCTGGCTCAACCAAGGCTCTACTACTAGCAATTCTTGGGCCAGGTGAGCTAACAGCAAGACAAGAGAGTGTCTCATATCAGCCAGAGATCAGGCCCAGTCAGCCACCCTACAGGGGTCCACACAGCCCGATTCCTGAAGGGTCCCTGCCTCCTCTTCTTGCATTAAAAGCCCAGTTTCTACCTCTCTAGGAATTGTGACTATAGGAAAAATTCTTATCCAACAGCAACACTTTCCAGTGACCTCTTTTGCTCTTGCTTTCTGTCCTATAGTTATTGATGCTTTAACACCTTGCCTGGAATAAACAGAAACCCTGACAATTGTATACAAAAAATTACAGATGACCCCAATCTGCCCTTTCCCAAGATCTAAGGATCAGTGATCTCTGCATCTTCTGGTCAAGGTGATCATCAGCTCTAGGTAGTAGACATTGACCAGCCATCCTCCTTCCACAGATCTCCCCAGGACTTGCTCAGCCAGAGTAAGATCCCAAAGCAGAGATATAAGGAAATGCAGTCCCAGGATAAAAGTCTTACCCCCAAATATTTCAGTGCCATGGACATTTTGCCTAAAATACTCATTGAATTTCAGCCCCCGATACTAAAAGCCCCTGGCTTTTAGTAGGTCTTTGTAAGCTTCTTCAGAGTCAAAGCCCTGGTTGGCTCCCACTTTTGCAGAAGGGAATTAACCAGTGATGAGATGGCACATCATGCTAGTGAGAACATACTCAAAGCCTCTCCTCTATTTACATACAAAATGAGGGAGACAGGCCTCTCCAGAGCTGGCTGATAGCCAAGGCAGATATCCACAAGTAAACAATTCATAAGGCCAGGTTTTTACTTAAAAAAATGAAGAAGATGCATTTATCTCAGAACTGAGATAGAAGAGTCCTTGAGTACATCTCCTGCCCTGGGGAATCCCCTTTGACACAATCATGGAACATTTTTTACTAGGCAGAAGATTGAGGGCAGGAGGGAGGCAGGGCTCTGAGAGGGTGGGGCCTGTCAGAAGGGCCACATGGTATGGTTGACCAAGGCTATGTCACAGGGAGGATGTTCCCTGTCTCCTGCTTCTACTTCCAGACTCCCCACCACATGTTCCTCCACTGGAACCCACTCCTCTCTGAATCTGGGGCCAGGACACAGGTCTATGCTCCCCTCCCCCCCCACCCTCTCTATCCCAGGGGCAGCTAAGAAAAAGCAGAGGAACACAGGCAAATCCCCTTTGGGGTCAGAAAGGAAATACTCCAATTCACATGCTCAGTAACCACAGGAAGCACTTAAACAGAATGAGCATCTGTAGGGAATTTAAATGGAGGATTTTGGGGTTGCCCCAAAAGGAGATATATTCACTAGGTGGCAGGAACACACAATCTATTCATAGGGGGCATGTTGTTGACTGCTTTGTAGGTGTGGACACTTGCAGGAAATCTTCAGAAGCCACATGTGGGAAGGAGTCCCCTGAAGGGGAAGCAGGGCAAGGGGGTCAAGGCTCTTGTGGCCTTATAAGCATTCATGCTTAGCCTACAAATTGAAAGCCTATGTTTGGTCAGTTTTCTGGGGTAGGCAAAGCCAGTTAATATTAAATGGCTAAAAAATGCTTATTGGGCTAATTTTAAGACAATTGCTTATGTAAGTATTGGAGTTTGGCTGTGCCCCAAAAACTTCAGAGTAACTTAAATTCTCCATAGGTATTTTCTCAAGAAGCTTTCCTGTGAAAGGGCCAGCTAGGCAAACCAGCTTTGAGAGTTTTAAAGCTATGTCTGAGCTGACCCATCAGTATTACCAACAATGCTAAGTCCCTCCCACAAATGCATTTGTCCCTGTCCCTATGTTGGATGAGGGCTTTCCAAAGTGGAGGGTTTCTTTCCAGGGAAGCCTCCTTCTAGGGATGCATCCCCAAGGGCTGGTGCACAGGATGACAATGGTCATAAGAGGTAAACACCACACCACTTGGAGGGCCTTTCATTTCTTGGTAGGTAGATGTTTGTTCATTAAGAGTCAATTCTAGGCCAAGTAATGCCATTTATAATGGTTTCCTGATTTTTAAAAAATACCAACTGATGTCTTTAAAGTAAACTCTCTTGGGGACTCCTAAATCAGGGCAAAGTCCCACCTGGGTCTCTTGTGGCACTTTCTGCCCTGGTCTCCAGACCACACCCCTACCCCCTACTTTCAACAGTTGCCTAAATAAGGCTGGCTATAGACCCCGGGGCCAGTGAGGGCCAAACTAACTGTGGATATATTTACTTATAGAAACATTCACACCAACATTGATGTCTACTTTTTATATATGTCTATACATATTAACTTAAAGGTCCACAACATGGCTTCTGTATCACTCTGTTTTGGGTTGCTTTGACACAATTGTACATGCTTTTATTTTTGTGGAAAGATGACAGTGTATATCTCCTCTCCCATTTCTCCTATATTTTTATTCCCTACCCCACCCATTCCTCCCTGATCTTGGGACAAAAGCTATTTTGGTTAATAGAATAATGCTCATTCTGTTTTTCCCCACCAACCCCCCCAAAGTGGTCTCCTTCTTTGAGTCCCCTGTGGATGACTGATGGTTCCCTGTGTCCTCTATGGGGTCCTGGTTCCTCCCAGACTCCCCATATACTCAGTCCCCCCTTTCACAGCTCTGATCATTGGGCAGAAGATGCAGATTAATGTCATGTGGTGGCCACAGGGTCATGTTGGACCTAGGTGTTCCTGTTAGTCTTGATGATGGTAAGGATGGAAGGAGAAATCCAAACTACTTTCAGATGCTTTTTGCTTTTGGTAGGTATTTTCTTTAGAGGATCTCTGTGAAAGGGAAAGCCAGTTAGGAGAGTTTGGTATAATAATGAAATAGAAAACTGGTGTTATTGTATTCATGGAAATAAAACAATAGAGAAATTTTGGTGACTTGAACAGCCAGCTAAGGGGCTTTGTATTGTTTTGTTTTTGAGGTCCCAGGACCGGGGATTGAATCTGAGACCTTGTATGTGGGAACCTGGTGCTCAGCTTCCACATTGGCTCTCCTGTATTTTTTTTTTGTATGTTTGTTTGTTGTTTCTTTAGGAGGCACCAGGAACCAAACCCAGGACTTCCTATGTGAGAAACAGGCACTGAACCACTTGAGCTGCAGCTACTCTCCTGAATTTTTTTTACTTAACAATAACCTCCTGGTTACTTAAATTGTTAATAGTAATAACAAGGATAATAAAAGAAAAATAAAGCCCCTTACTCTGTTAATACCTTGTTTTTGCCCAACCATTTTAGGATTACAGTTAGGGGTCCAGAGCCAAAACAAATTTGAAATAATTTTTTAACAAAGAAAGTCCTGTGATTAAAATATTATTTTACTTTTCATAATAACCATTTCCAAAGATGATCATGAATTTAATTCTAGGCATTGTTTGCATGTCCTGGTTTATTGAAGGATCTATTAGGCCAGAGACAGTGAATCAGCCAATGCCCCCTTCAGGTGCTATTCCATTTCTACAAATGTCAGACATAGGGGGCCCTAGGCACTCATTTACAAATGGGTACACTGAGGCCCTGAGAGGGGAAGGGCCAGGCTGAGGCCCACAAACGTTGAGTGACAAAGAAGGACCAGGTCAGCTCTCTGCTCTCTCTTGCTCTTATTACCCTACTCAGGCTGACCTTCTGTGCCTTTCCTGGGGCTCTGTGTGATGGTCTGGACATGTAGACTGCAGAGCAGGGTGAGGTGCAGTGGTAAGTGGGGTGACCCTGAATCTCTGTGGTCCAGGCCTGGATCAGTGTCTTTTACTCTTGAACATGGTTAATGCTGACTGTGGTCTCATCAGCCCTGGCCCCCTTGGTCAATGCCTGGTAAGTTGGTCAGCCCCAAGCAAGGAGCAGCAGACTTCCTGCTTGCTGTGCAACCAGAAAATGTCTCCAATTCAGAGGGCAAGGGCTGAGTGACTTGGATGAGAACAGCCACCTCTGACCCAGACTGAGGGTCCTGGCTCCAGAAAGAAGTGAGGAAATCCCAGTGGGAGGGTGTGTCCTGCAGAGTTAGATGGTATGTAGAGGAAAATGGCATGCACAGCTGTAGCAGTTTGAGATTGTTTATGAATTCCAAAAACAGATATTGGACTGTATTTGTAAACTGATCTGTTCCTCTGGGCATATTAGATCTTATTAGATACAGAAGTTTAAATTTTACTTGATTAAATTAAGATTGGGGTTTTGATTCAGCCAGATAAGTAGGACCTTGAGTCCCCACACCCTTGGTGAGTGGGGACTCACAGAGAAAATGACACAACAGAGGAGAGAGTTGGAGTATTGATGCTGGAGCCCTGAGAAGTAAATACATAGAGAAGCAGATATGTGAGGAAAGAGAGAAAGTTCCATGAGACACAGCAAAGACCCTGGGAAGAGAATGAGCCTGACATTCTACTGCTAACCTTTTGAAGAGCATAGAGTAATTGAACATGCAAAGAAACAAAGAAGCTGGTACCAAAGAGCCTTGGGAGGAAGGGCAAGGCAGAACCCTGGCAGAGACCAGCAACCATCTTGCTCCAACATATGGCAACAAACTTTGGTGAGGGAAGTAACTTATGCTTTATTGCCTTGTGATTGTATGCTTTTATCCCAAATAAATACCTTTTATAAAACCCACCAGATTTCTGGTACTTTGTATCAGCACCCCTTTGGCTAACTAATAAAACTTCCTTCCCAGCTTTCAGCTTTTAAAATATTTGGATAAAATGAGAAAATTTATTCACTTGTGACAAGCACTTGAAATCATTATGTAAATTGTGAGATATGATAAATTCTGTGAGCAATTGACATTCATTCATCAACAAGGTGAAAAATCCTATCAATTGGCAGTGAAATATCCTCCCCTCTTTCTCCCTGCTTCGTCTAGACATCCTTGCACAATGGTCTTTCACAGAGACCCAACACTCCTTCTCTAGCTCTCTTTCCTTCTTAAATTAATTTTCTTATGAAATTGAGAACGGCTTATTATAAAGCATTCAACATAGCAAGTGAAAAAAAGCATCCAATTTCCACAAAATGGAAATGATCCATCATCAACAACAATCAGAGGAACTTCCTACCACTTGTCTTCCTACTATTATATGGAGATGGAAGAATAGAAAGCTGACAGAATGGCATTTGTTTGGAAAGGTGAAAATAGACAGATTTAGCAATATCAAGCTGCTGAGTTTGTCAAATATATTTGTATAAAAATATAAATTCTACCTTTCAATTAAACATAAACTTCATGTCTCCTGGACCTCACTGAAGATAAAGAAAGAATGTGATTTTCTGTACTGACATTGCTGTGCAGGACTGGAGGCCAGCCTAACTTTCCACAACTCCTGTGTGACTTTGTTTCTGTCATGGGAGTTTGAACAAGTACTTCTTTCTCTGTGAAGCTGAGAACTTGGTCACGGCAAGCTGGGACATCCAGCCACCTTCCCCCTTGGCTTAAGTTTCCAAGAAATACCATGGGACCTGTGAAGAAACAGTTTTTTTCCTTTCAAGGAAAATGTCAGTGCTTCATCTGTGAAACAAGGTCTCCATTTCATTTGTAGGTTCTCTACTTCAGAGACACCTAACTCTCCTAATGCCAGGTGGCTTTGTCCAGTTGCCAAATGTCTTTTCTATAATTGCTCTAATTTGCTTGGCTTTATCTTTTATCTGTATTACTGTGATTTTCCAAAAATTTCCTCCACAATGCTAATTTGACTTCCAGGTATGTCTATGATGCTATAAATTTATGCACTAGTTTTGTAGTTGTTATGTATCCATCCTCATAGTTAATCACCATTTCTATGTCATTCTGTCATTCTATATGTGGGTTCTGAGATCTTTCACACGGAGTTACATTTAAAGCATGAAACCTTTCTTCTTGCACTTCCTGACTCTGAAGTCTTTGGGGGTGGTTGGCATTTGGGGAGGGGCTTTGCTTCCCTGTGAGCAACTTTCATTGGAGGCTTCAGGCTCTCTTCACTATCTCAGAGAACATGTGTGCAGCTTCACATGATGCTTCCCCATGTGGGTGAATTTTTATTTGACATTCTGAACTCTCTATAGACACACAGTCTTTTTTCCTCCTGGGAAAACCTTGGGTATTGACCCTTTAAGTCCATCTCATCAACTTTCCCTCTCTCTTTCTTCAACAGCTCTGATGACACAAATTCTGGAGATTGTCATATAGTATGTATTAGTCAAGGCACTGAAAAGCATAGAGAATGACAAAAACACATTATGATACTGTGGTGATTTGAAGTGTTATGAAGCCCAGAGTTTTGAAAGCTGCAAGAGAAAAGTTCTTAAAGTTAATCCATTCCTGTAGGTGTGAACACATTGTAAGTAGGTAAGACCTTTTGATGAAGCAACTTCAGTTAAGGTGTGATTCTCCTCAATCAAGATGGTTCTTAATCCTATTACTGGAGTCTTCTATAAGGAGAATGAAGAGAGAGAGAGAAAGAGAGGAGAAAGCCATGGAAGTAAGAAGCTAAAAGCAATAAAACATGGAAGAGATGGGAGAGATCAGCAGATACAGAAATTTGCTTTACCATGTGACAGAGGAGCCAAGGTTTGGCAGCAGCCAGTCTTAGGGGAAGAAAATATCTCCTTGATTATGCCATTATTTGGACATTTTCCTGGCCTAAGGCTGTAAGCTAATAAATCCCCATTGTTTAAACAAACACATTTCATGGTATCTGCTTAGAACAGCTTAAGAAACTAAAGCAGTTTGGATTCTCCATATAAAAATATCATATTTTAAAAATTTGTTTCAACTATTTTCATAGAAATTAATTTCTATGGATCCAGTGGGAGACCCAATTCCCCTCCATCAAACAGGTCATTTAGATAGCTCTTGGTGATTACTAACTGCACTGTAGGAGCAGCTGACTCTTGGAGCTCCTTACTCAGCCACCATTTTGCCCCTCATCTCCATATCTATTAATTTCAGATAACCTATTTGTTTTGAAACTGAGCCTTGTACTTATTTTGATTTTCCTTTTTAGCCATGAACCTCGGTGTATTCCATGACTTTTTGGCCAATCCATTTCCTTCCTGTATGCTGCCCATGCACATTCCTCATCTGTGTTGATCTGTTGCCCTTGATGTCTCTTCTGTCCATCTGACACAAGCTGTGCTGCTAAGTGTTAGCTGGCGGTAATTCACAACAGTGTTAATACATTCTGGACACTAATTTTAGAATTATCATGAACATTGCAAATTTTTTTCCTTCTGTGGTTTGTCCTTATATTTTGTTCATGGCTTTGTTTTGTTTTTCATATACATTTTTTAGCAGGCACCCAGGGGTTGAACCCTGGACCTTGTACATGCAAAGCAGATGTTCAACCACTGAGCTACAGCCATTCCCCATTCAGATACTTTTTAAAAATATATTTTTTAATTAAAAAAATGTATTTAGAGCACATAAATGTTTCACAAAAATATAGGGGATTCCCATATTCCCTGATTCCTACACCACCCACAATTTCCCACATTAACATCTTTCATTAGTGTGGTACATTCATTACAATTGATGAAAACATTTTAAAGCATTGCCACGAAGCATGGATTATAGTTCACATTGTAGTTTACACTCTTTCCCACACATTTTTTTCAGAGGCATCTGGGATTGAACCCAGGACCTCGAACATGGGAAGCAGGCACTCAACCAACTGAGCCACACTTCCTCCCTGATACTTTTAATTTTAATGCATTTATATTTATCAGTCTTTGCCTGTGTGGTTTGGTTCTGTCTGCCATAATCAATAAATATTCCTCTAGTGAGATTCCACAGAAGTTTCCTGTATCTTCTATTCTAAGTGGCTTATAGTTTGTCTTCTAAATCCTGAGTCTGTGCTGTTGCCTGAGCTGATGTCTGTGGTGGTAGGTGGCCCAACAATGACCCTTATCAGCAGGTGCCCCAGAAATATCCCCTGCTCATGTCCAAGTTGATGACCCTGGGTTCTGTCCTCTGCACACCAGGTGGGTAGTGGAGAAGGATTGAGCCTGAATGATGAGACCTATATAGGTTCTCCCTGAAGCTGCAGACCCAGGTGCCTTCCATCTACCACCTGGACCATGGTTGGAAGTCCTTGAGCAGAATGGTAGGAGGGGATGCCTACCCATCCATAGTTTACCTTCCAAACTCTTCAAGCCCCCACTCCCACCTTATTGCCAGGCAAAAGATGTTTTGAAGACATTCAGGGTCATCCTTCCAAGTGCTGAGTTGTGCTAACTCACTTAACTCTTAGGAAAATGCTCTGAGGTCTATGGTATTTGAAGTTGATGAAACTGAGGCACTTAAAGGATATTTTACAAAAGAACATATAGGAGGTGGAAGATATAGAACGGTGACCCTAAATCTGGCTCCTGAGTCTGTTCTCTAACCAGGACTCCTGCTACCCCTTGAAAGAGCTCCTCAGAGCACCCCACCTTTTTTTTTTTATAGATTTTATTTATTTATTCATTTATTCCCCCTTGCTGCTTGTGCTCGCTGGGTCAGCTAACCATGCCATGCGGGCAGGCTTGCCTTCACCAGGAGGCCCCCGGAACCGAACCCGGGGCCTCCCATATGGTAAACGGAAGCTCTACTGATTGAGCCACAGCCGCTTCCCCCCACCTATTTTTAAGGATCCTGATGTGGTGCCTCCTGAGTCCTCTCCGCAGGGGCTCAGGGAGATTCTCCTTCCCTTTCATCACATGCTCACTTTGTGTATTTGTTATACTCCCACTCATGTATCTTTATTGCCACCTCTGGATCATTGGCTCATCTCAAGGAGGTTTCTAGAATGTCTAGCATATGGTAGGGCTTAATCTACTGGTAGGTGAGTGTTGGGTGATGGACTTGAGATTCATCATTGTGAAAGCACTCCTTGACTAGAGGGTGAGGGAAACTCTCAACCTTGCTTTTTCCAGAAGTGGATAGAAGTTAATTTCCTGGGCCATTGTCCCTTTCACCCATCCCTGCATTCACAGTTCCAAGACAGTACAACCTCCCTTCTTCAGGTTCCTGTCTCACCCATCCTGCTGAACATCCCTCTGTCAAAACTGAGTCCAGGGTCCTGTCTGTCCTCAGTTCTGTCCATAATACATCTGTGGCTCTGAGGGAGCACAGGGAGGAGTCACTTGTCATTCATCCTTTCAGAATGAGGGTACATTTCTGTATAGAAGACTCTCTGGTGACAGTCTGTGATGTCTTCCACTCCTTGGTCATTCCCATGGTGGGAAGCCCCTGCTACCAGGGGTGCAGCTAAAAGTGGTCTTGAATGGGCACTGCTGCCCAGGACCTCAGGAACACACCACTGTCCCATTCACTATGCTTTGTGAGTTGGACTGAGGGTGGCTTTTCCTACCTGGAGAAACCCAGGGTCAGGAGAGGTTCAAGTGAAATGTCTACACCCCTTAAGTTTCCTTCCTTCCATGCTCCTGGTCTGTGGCTTTGACTCCATCTTCCATTACCTGATTCCAGGCTACCTCCCTCAACAGGCTTTCCCAACACCACAACCGGGACCACAATGCATACATGTGCATGGGTGCACAGGAGTGGCCTCTCATGCCCCACACATGTACATCAGTCAAGTCCTTGCATGCCTACAAAGTAGTGCCCTTGAAGACACAAACACCCCAGCATACAGTTCTGCACCCACACACACTGCACAGAGGGCCAGACCAGTGATGACTTTATTTCTTTATCCTCAATCTGGGCATGTGTCTCCTGCAGAAGCAGTTTCCAAGAATGCACAGGATGAAATGCATCATGCTCTTCTTTCCTTCAAATTCACATTTCCATCAACCTTCAAGACAGTCACTTTACTGACTGGGACTTGGTACAGAAACCTCTGTAGCCTTTCCTCCTTGTATTCCCACCTAGCAGTTGGGGGCTACATTTTGTATTCTGTTTCATGGTCTCTACAATCAGCACCAGCACCACCGATCTCCTCAGGTGATTGTAGATGTAAACAGCCATCTATGCAATCAACTTACTGATAATTAAATCCATATAATGCCATTGTATTACAATTAGCCCAATGCTTGCTTGACCAAACTACTGGTCACCATTACCTGGCTGACAATCCACCCCTTGTCAACATGGCAGCCATATAGATCACCTTAAACCATACTTAATCTCTAAATAAAAGCAATTATACACACACACATACACACACATATTTCTGCGTAAGAAATATTCAATTGTCCTGCATACCACTGGAAATGCACTGAATCCCTCCAGAATAGGGTGCCAGTCCTTGGGTAATGTTCACTCTTCAAAATGACACCTTAAATACTATGTCATGAAACTAATACAACTTATGTCATATGATAAGATGAAAAGGGTTAGGGAAGAAAACAAAGATTCATTTTATGTACATATACAAACATATTCATATCAAAACAAGGAAGAAATATTCATGACCGTTAAAGTTCTCATTCTCTGCTGTCAGTAAAATGGTTGAAGTTCATATTCATCACTACCTTCTTCCACTACCCATTCCATGTGCGCTTTATCCTCAGAAAGCACCTCAGCTGGAAGTGCTTCTTTGCCTGGTGGTGTGACCCAAATTTTCTTTCCTGAAAATTCTGAGTGATTGTTAGTCCTGTTTGGATTGGGTTGTTGCAATTTTGAGACAAAAAAACTTTCATGTTTTTCTGCCCCTTCAGAAAGGTCTACTCACAAACATTTTCTGCAGACTTCTTTATCACAAATTTTCCAATTATGTTCCTTCTAAGTCCCTGACCATCCAGCCAAACCACTGGTAACAGCCCATGTGTCATTGTACAAATGCAACTCTGACCATTTCTCCTTCCAAGCAAAATGAAAACCCAGGTACACTGCTCAAAGTTCTGCTCACTAGGGAGATTTGCCTTCACCACTGCCCTTCAGTGATGCCCCACATAGAGGCTGCAGTGCTGCAGCTCTCCACTTTTGGGTGGTGCCTTTACATCATGAAGAACCATCTGTAAAGCAACCTGAAGTTTTCTTTTCCCCCATCAATTGATTGTAAGAATTACCCAAGAAGCCATATCTGAGAACTGGGAAAGAGAAGATAATATGCAGGAGTGGTGACCATGGGCCTTTGGGCCACTTCCTCATGTAACTTACTTTTGCCTTCAGGATCACCTTGAGCCCTATCCCATATATACCATTTCCATTTTATGGTGGAGAGCTGCTGTGCATGCCCAACTTTATGGTTTGGTGAGCCAGACAAAACCCAGCTCATGACAGACAAATCACATCTCATGGTAACTTTTTGGTCCATGCTTAAACATTCAGTCTTACTAAGGCCCAGGAGCAGGACAAAAGCTTTTCTAAAAAGAAGGGTCATTATCTGCAGAAGATGCAGGGCTTTGCTCCAAAATCTTAAGGGCCTGTATTGTGATTCTCCTATAGGGGCCTGTCAAGGCTTCCAGATGGCATCTCTATTTGCCATTGACACCCCCAGCACCACTGGATCTGCTGGATCATATTACCCAAGTGGTAGTGAAGTTTGCACAGGCACCTGGACCTGTCACAGAGCCTCCTCTTGTTCTAGTCCTCACTCAAAACTATTAGCTTTTCTGGTCACTCAGTAAGTGGTCTATAGTAGCAAATCCAAATGAGGAATATATTGTCTCCAAAATCCAAAGAAACCAACTAAGCATTGTGCCTCATTTTTAGTCATAAAAGGGGTCAGTTGCAACAGCTCATCCTTCATTTTAGAATAGATAGCTTTACATGCCCCACACTATTGGATACCTAGAAATTTAAGCAAGGTAGAAATCCCCTGTATTTTTGTTGTATTTATCTCCCATCATCTCTCACACAAATACCTTACCAATAAGTCTACAGTCATTGCTTTGTTCACTAGATCCAGCCAACATGATATCATCAATATAATGGACTTGTGTGTTGTCTTGTGGGAGGGAGAGATGATCAAGGTCCCTGCAGACACAATTATGACATAGGGCTGAACAGATACACTTGAGGCAGACCTTGCCAGCTGAAAGCAAATTTTCTGGTTGTCCTTGTTAAGGGCAATTGAGAAAAAATCATTTACCTGATCAATAGCTGCATACCAGGTACCAGGGAATGTGTTGATTTTTTCAAGCAATGATACAACATCTGGAACAGCAGCTGCAATTGGAGTCACTACCTGGTTAAATTTATGATAATCTACTGTCATCCTCCAAGATTATCTCTTTTCTGCACAGTCCAAAAAGGAGAGTTGAATAGGGATATGGTGGGAATTGCCAACCCTGGGTCCTTCAAGTCCTTGATAGTGGCACTGATCTCTGCAATCCCTCCAGGAATCCAGTATTGTTTTAAAAAAAATGATAGATTATTTTATTAACATTGAAAACTTCACATCATTATAATGAGAAAATATTTGTTTCTCTAATGACTAATTACGTAAAAACTATCCATGGTCTAATAAGAGGTTTAGTGTGCACTAGGTTTGATGCATATCTTTAGAGACAGGACATCAGCTTGCTGGGATCATTAGGGTATGACTGATAATGAGAAACTGCAATTTATAAAACATTCTCTGAAGAACATTCCCAAAGAGTAATCTCTCAAATTAAAACAGAAAATAAAACTTATGTTTATACTTAATTCTAATTTATACCTAGTTCAATAAAGTTGTAATTTCACAGCATCAATGTTTATCACACAACAATGAACCAACAGATACTATTTCAAAGATTATTAATTTTCCTTCCTTGTTTCTTTCTAGTACTGATCATTCTAAGGCTTTGTAAACACATCCAGGAATTGAGCAGAAACTGCTGATTTGGTCACAAAAATTCCCCTTGGATGAGCAGCATTTTTCTTTATGGATCTGTGCATTGATGTGGGGCTCCACAGTGCCTTAATCACAAAATAAGTCAGGGAGGCTGTGTTTTTGTTTTGTTTTTTAATTTATTTTTATTATTATTTAAATATTTTAAAAGATGCTAAGATTACATAAATGTTACACAAAAATTACAGGGATTTCCATGTTTCCCACCTCCCACACCTCCCATAACATCCCACATAAACATCTTTCATTAGTATGGTCACCACCTGCAATGGATATACACATCCTGGGGCTTTGCCACTAAGCATGGACTATGGTCACATTGTAGACTACACTCTCTCCCACACAGTTCTGCATGTTATATGCTGATGTAAAATGGTCTATATCTGTTGTTGTAATGTCAGTCAGGATAATTCCTAAGTCCCGAAAAAGCCCCTGTATTACAACAGCTTTTCCTTTCCCTGACCCAAAAGTGTCCAGTGGCCACTGGCTCGACCTCACTGTTGTAAATTCTTCCATTGCATTAATCACAATGTGTCTACAATAGAATACCAGTAAGTCCACTCTAGTCCACAGCTCTTCCCCCAATCCTGAGGAGTTTGGGATGGTGATGTCCACTCTTCCTTTAAGTGAGAGAGGGCTTATATACCATGGATATGATGTATGGGATTATCCTGCCTGCAGCTGCACACTTTCTCCATTCAGAGAGGCTGTGTTTTGCCTGGAACCTAAAGTTCCCAAAGCTGGTACCAACTTCTTACTCATGCTGCTGAACTCATGCCCTGGTCCCCTTCAGCCTTTGGAGAGCCATAATTGTGTCCTTGGTGGCAGCTGCATGGTCCAGGGCACTGGGCCCAGATTTGCTTTTGATGTACAATTTTGCTAGGTATGGGCAGTTCTTGTGGCTTCCACCTGGCCTTTCCTACAATAATAGCTTTCACTCCACAAGTCAGGGATCCAGTGTGGAAATTCTGCCAGAGACTATATCTATTCCAGTTATACATTCTGGAACTGGGGGAAAAAACACAGAATTTGTCTAGGGACCCAATGGACACACTTGAGATGGACCTGAGCTAAAACTCCATTGATTAGCTGACCTCCATTAGCCCTTACTCTGACTGGTGGACCACAGTGATGTTTTTGGTCTCCTGGAATTAATGTCACTTCTAAGCCAGGGTTTAATAATCCCCAAAATGTCTGATTATTTCCTTTCCTCATTGCACAGTTATCTTGGTAAAACACTGTAGGTCTCTTTGGGGGAAAGTTGGAGGAAAACTAATAGTATAATTTTTTGGCATTATAACAGAATCCCAAGGGGACCTGGCCTTCTCCTCATTCAAGGGGTTCTGGGTCTCTAAACTGTCTCCAAGCCTGGGAATTGATTAAGGAGACATGACTCTGTTTTTGCAATTCAAGTTAGGGTTTTGTTCACTTGACCTAGAACTCTTCTGCTTAAACAGATCAAGTAGGAATTTAGTAGACTGTCCATCTGTTTTACTTCTAGATACCCCATGATCTATTAGCCAATACCATAGGACTATGTGACTCATACTCTATTGGCTGATGTCTGAGTGTGACTTTAATAGTGGTAGACATACCCACATCTTTGGCAATTAAGTGCTGCTACTTGGCTTCTGCCAGCCCAGGATTCAATCATCCCCATATTGTTTAATAATTCTAGCTCCATGAGAGCAGTTCACAAAATAATATCTGGCTTACAGAGAAGAGCAACCACAGAGCTCATCAGGGAAGATAGATTTAGCCTCACAAATTTATTCCTCATAATGTTGTTTTAAGGTTAATTCTCTGGGCATTCCAAGGGTGGGTGTGCAGATCTTAAATGGTGAATCCATTCTAGGATTCCAGTCTCTCTAAACCTTTGGATCCCCTCATCTACAGTATACTAGAGTATATCAGGCATCTTGACCTCAGGCATTTTAAGTCATCTTTTGGTCAATGTTTCAGCCAGCCACCCAAACAAACTATTAGAGCCCTTTTGAACCCTTTGATCTACAACATTGAATCCAGAATCTCTGCTTAGTAGTTTCATATCAATAAATTAATCCTAATCCAACTTTATATTCCTTCCACCATTATTGCATACCCTTAATATCTATTCCCAAATATATTCCCTTGATTTCTATCTATATAAGTTGGAAAACTCATGCAGTTCTTTTAGAGTATATTGTACTTCCTTATGGGTCACACTTTGTACTTCACCTTTGGGGACTTGTGATTTTAGTCTATTTATAGGTCTGGAAGAGAAGAGGGGTGGTGAAGGAGGTATGGAGAAAAATTAGAAGAGTTTTTTCAGGTAATTACTTCAGGACATCCATTTGCATTTTCAGCTGGTGAGACAGAATTAATCTCTTCAGGCTTGGGCTGGATGGCAGACCCTTCAGGGCAGGTTGGATGTTGGGTGATGATTTCTTCAGAGATGGAGGTGGTGGAGACTCCTTGAGGCAAGCTTGAGATTAGGTAGTGCAGGCTTGAGGCTCAGTGGTACCCTCCTCAAAGCAGGGAGGAGGTCCAGACTCCTTGGGGCAAATTAAAAAATTAATAATAATATATAACAAAAATTTTTAAAAAATACAAAATACGAAAAATAAAATAAATTTTTTTCATTGTGTCTTTTTTCACAGTAAGATCTGTTGTCTTTTATATACAGTGAATATTTCTTCCATATGTTTCCCAGTGCATTTTTCTTAAAGATTTATTTTATTTATTTATTTATATAGCCCCCCTTGCTACTTGTGCTCAACACAAAATTTAAAATGGCCTCCAGCACCAAGTACAGGCTTGAATAGAAGGGATAGATGAGCCATGTGGAGGGAAGACATAGTTGAGTCCAACTCTGTCACTCTCAGGAGCGAGCACAAACTCCAAAGTAGGGCCCACTGGCAAGGCACCAAATCCAGAGATATCTGCCCTGACATAGGACCTGAGTGTCTCCAGAGCCCTTAGGAGCCCCACTATTTGGGGTGATATCCACTTTGGAATTCTATGAGATCCTACGGAGACGTGCATAAGCGTTACCTATGGAATGAACCCCCAACTCATCCTGAAGTCTCTTAACCATACAAACTCACCCATCTCCATCCTTTCCCCCTTTTATTCAATGACTTTCTCCAGTTGCACTGCCAGCTGGCACTCGGTAGCAATCTCTCAGTGCCTGGTATGGCTATCCCCAGGAGCCATGTCCCATGCTGGGAGGAAGGCAATGCACCCACATGCTGAGTCTGGCTTAGAGAGAGGCCACATTTGAGCAACAAGGAGGCTCTCAGGAGGTAACCCTTAGGCACCCCATAACAATAAGCTAAGTTTCAATTTCAAAAGCAAAGACTCATAAGACTAGTCATCAATATCAAGGGCCCATCAGTGGATCATCCTCTTTCACCAGTCACTGCCCCTGCACTTGGGGGACTGTTGCTGGTCCCTTAAAGAATGTGGCAGAGCTCTTCAGGATGGGAATTCAGTATTCTCTCATTTATTGAGTGATTCTCCATCCACTGTGACAATGCTCCATGATCAATTTAACATTTGTATATACCTTATATATATGCTCAGGTGAACTTCCTGCCATGCACCCCCAATCCCTGACATACTACACCAATGATCCTCCCCCACTCCATTTGCAGCCCCCCTGTGATCCAAAGCCCCCTCAAAGATGAAGCTACCAAGTGCCAACTGGCAATGTGACTGGAAAAAAACATTGAATAAAAGGAGCTAGAAGGTGAAGACAAATGAGTTTATATGGCTAAGAGACTTCAAAATGAGTTGGGAGGTCATCCCAGAGGTAACGTTTATGCACATCTCAGTAGTATCTCACCATACACTTTTATAGGTTTTGACAAAATTTGTGAGAAGCCTCAACTCACTGCACTCTACTCCTGTTCTGTCTCCTCATAAACTATCTTCCAGACTCTAGCAATGTGAGCCTGCTTAATTCACTTAAGTCATATCAGTGAGATCATGTAGTATTGGTCCTTCAGTGACTGGCTTACTCCACTCAACATAAGGTCTTCAAGATTCATCCATGTAGTCTTGTGTGTTAATAATGCATTCATTCTTACAGCTGAGTAATATCCTATTGTATGTATATACCACAAAATTCTTCATTCATCTGTTGATGGGCACTTGGGTTGCTTTCAACTTTTGGCAATAGTGAATAATGCCACTATGAACATTGGTGTCCATATAACTGTATCCCTGCTTTCAATTCTTCTGGGTATGTACCCAGAAGTGGGATAGCTGGATCATATGGCAGTTCTATAGTTAGCTTCCTGAGGAACGGCCAAACTCCTCCACAATGGCTGCATTATTCTATATTCCCACTAGCAGTGGGTGAGTGTTCATTCCCTTTCCTCCACATCCTCTCCAACACTTGTACTTCTTTGTATTTCAATAGCCACCAGTCTAATAGGTATAAGATGATATCTCATTGTAGTTTTAATTTGCATTTCCCTAATAGCTAGTGAAGTTGAACATCTTTTCACGTGCTTTTTTGCCATTTGTATTTCTTCTTTGGAGATGTGCCTATTCAAATCTTTTGCCCATTTTAAAATGGCTAGTTTGTCTTTTCATTTATGAGATGTAAGTTTCTTTATATATGCTGAATATTAGGCCCCTATCAGATAAATGGTTATCAAATATATTCTCCCATTGAGTAGGTTGTCTTTTTCACTTTCTTGACAAACTCCTTTGAAGTAAAAAGATTTTAATTTTGAAGAGTTCCCATTTATCTATTTTTCATTTGTTGCTCAAGATTTGGGTGTACAGTTTATGAAACCATTTCCTTACTACAATATCTTGTAGATGTTTCCTTACATTATCTTCTAGTAGCTTTATGGTTTTGGCTTTTATATTTGTTTCTTTGATCCATCTTGAGTTAATTTTTATATAGGGTGTGTGATGATGATCTTCTCTCATTCTTTTAGATATGGATATCCAGTTCTTCAAGTACCATTTGTTGAAGAAGCCATTCTCTCCCAGTTGAAATGGTTTGTGGCCTTATCAAATATCAGTTGACAGTATATGTGAGGATCTTTATCAGCATTCTCAATTCAGTTCCATTGGTCAATATGTCTGTCCTTGTGCCAATATCATGCAGTTTTGACCACTATAGTTTTGTAGTATGTTTTAAATTCAGGTAGCATGACTCCTCCAATTTTGTTTTTTATTATTCAATATGTTTTTGGCTATTTGGGACCCCTTGCCCTCCCAAATAAATTTCATAATTAACTTTTCTAACTCAGTAATAAATGTTATTTTTATTGGGATTGTGTTGAATCTGTAATTAATGTGAGTAGGACAGACATCTTAATGATATTTAGTCTTCCAATCCATGAACATGGAATATTCTCCCATTCATTTAGGTGTTCTTTGATGTCCTTTAACAATATTGTGTAGTTTTCTGTGTGCAAGTCCTTTACATCTTTTGTTAAGTTTATTCCTAGGTATTTGTTTCTTTTAGTTGCTATTGTAAATGGAATTTCTTTTCTTGATTTCCTTCTCAGATTGCTCATTAGTGGCGTATGGGGCTGTTAATGATATTTGTGTGTTGATCTTATGTCTTGCCACTTTATGAACTCATTTATCAGCTCTAGAAGCTTTGCTGTAGATTTTTCAGGACTTTCTACATATAGGATCCTGTCATTTGTAAATAGTGAAATTTTTGCCTCTTCTTTTCTAGTTTGGATGACTTTTATATCTTTTCTCTGGCCTAAATGTTCAAGCAAGTACTTCTAACACAATGTTAAATAAGAATGATGACAGTGGACATCCTTGTCTTGCTCCAGATCTTAGAGGGAAAGCCTTTAGCACATCACTTTTGAGTATGATGTTAGCTGTGGATTTTTCATATATACCCTTCATCATGTTGAGGAACTTATGAAGTGTTTTGTCAAGAAAGGATGCTGTATTTTGTCAAATGCTTTTTCTGCATCAATAGAGATGATCATGTGATTTTTTTTCTTTGATCTCTTAATGTGTTGTATTACATTGATTAATTTCCTTATGTTGAACCATCCTTGCATACCAGGGATGAAACCCACTGGGTCTTGTGTATGATTTATTTGATGTGTTGTTGGATACAAGTATTTTGTTAATGATTTTAGCACTCATTGTCATTAGAGAGTTGGTCTGTAGATTTCTTTTCTTGTGGTGTCTTTATGTGTCTTTGGTGTTAGGGTGATGTTGACATCATAGAATGAGCTAGGCAATGTCCCCTGCAGTTCTATTTTTTGGAAGAGTTTAAGTAGGATTGGTGTTAGCTCTTTCTGGAATGATTGGTAGAGTTCACATGTTAAGCCATCTGGTCCTGGGCTCTTCATAGTTGGGAAGTTTTAGATGACTATCTCAATGTTGTTAGCTGCGATTGGTCTGTTGAGTTCATCAATTTCTTCTTTCATCAATGTAGGCTGTTTGTGTGTTTCTGGAAATTTTTCCTTTTCAATGAATTCAGAAAGATTGAAATTTTACAAAAAAAATGTTTTATGAAATATTTCTCTGATCACAATGGAATGAAGTTGTAAATTAATAAAGGATGGGACAGAGAATCTGAATAGGCATAAATATATGGAAGTTAATTCCCTCTTAGACAATCAGTGAGTCAAGAAGGAAATTGCAGAAGAAATCAGTAACTATCTTGAAATGAATGAAAATGAGAACACAACATATCAAAACCCATGAGATGCAGGAAAAGCAGTGCTGAGAGGGAAATTTATAGCTGTAAATACCTCTAATTAAAAAAGAAGAAAGAGCTAAAATCAAAGACTTAAGTGAACACCTGGAGGAACTTTGAAAAGAACAACAAAATCCAAAAACCAGCAGAGAAAAGGAAATATCAAAGATTAGACCAGAGCTAAATGAAACTGAGAATAAAATATATGAGAAAAAATTTAACAAAACCAAATCTGGTACTTGCAGAAGATTAATAAGATTGACAAACCCTTAGATTAACAAAGGAAAAAGAGAAAAAATGCAAATACATAAAATAAGAAATGAAAGAGGGGATATCATGACTGATCCCACAGAAATAAAGAATTTCATAAGAGGATACTTTGAAAAATTTTATGCCAATAAGATGGATATCTTAGATTTAACATATTTTGAAGCTCACCATGTGAATCCAATGTAAGTCAAACTGAGAATCAGTCCATATGCACTGTATATTCAACTTTAATTTGCATAAATATTAAAGGTTATTGATAATATACATATTTGGATGCAGCATGGCTGTGTTTTAACTGACAGTCTGTTTATCAAACATGATATGGGGCCATACAAGATATGGACACAACTGTGTTACCAAGCTCCTATTTTTTCTCAAGTAAATGAAATTTGATCAATAATTTAAAGAAATGATCCCCTATATTTAGAAACCCAAACAATTGTGCAACATTTCATAATTTGGAAATCTTTATTAACATGAAACAAAATTTAAAACATATTTACAATCGTATTTAATATTCAAAGGCTGAGAATAGTCTCCATAAAAATTGTCTTTAGTGGTTCCCAAGGAGCAAAATGTCTCTTCTCAGGATAGGGATGCTTAAAGAAGTGTAGATCCCATGGGTGGTCCATTACATAAAGTTTTACAAAACTCATCCACCTGCTCACCAAAGAATTTCATTTTTTCCAATCCACATTATAGTTTTCAGTGTAATTTGTAATAAAACTGAGTTTGATGAGTACTATTTTATATTCAACTTCAATTTACATAATTGAAATAGTCAGTGTCTGTGTGACCAACCCCAGTTTTATCTGGGTTCCACCATGTGCACACCCACAGCAGCTGGGGAAATGCTGATTCACCAGACACAGCTGCCCCCTGCATCCTTCCTCTCCTCAGGCCTTAAGTAACCTCTAAATCATATACATATTCCTTGCATGGAAACTTAATTTTTTTAGAAGGAACCAGGGATCAAATGTGGGACCTTGGGTATGGGAGACAGGCACTCAATCACTGAGCTACATTGCTCCCCTACTCAGTTTTAAGAAATGTTCCTCTTTAAGACATTTCATAAGGACTTAATTCAAGTCTTCTTTTGGGGATAACCTTAACCCTCAGTTGGGCAATTGGCAGGGCTTTATTCCACTTGAGATGACTTTTTAAACAAATCTTGGCAATGGCTTCTTTTAAGGTGAGATTCACTTGCTCAGTCTTTCCAGTGGATCGAGGTCTTCAGGGAGAATGCAATTGCCAATTTATAACAGTCCAGACACATCTTTAATCACTTCAGAAATAAAGGCCACCCTATTTACACTTTGTATAAACATAGGAAGTCCAAACTTTGGAATGATTTCTTTATTAAGACTTTGACTACTTCTGAAGCTTTTCCCATTTGGCATAGGAAGGATTTTACACAATTAGTGAAAGTGTCTACAAACAGTAGTGAATACTCAAAGTTTACAGCAGCTCTTGACATTACAGTAAAGTCATTTTTCCAGTCCTCTCCTCCTCTTTGTCCTCTGTATTGTACTCCTTTGTTTAAGGCTGAAGGCTGATTTTCAGGGTTAACTTGAGCACAAGGTACACACTGATCTTTTACTGACTGAATCATTCTGCATAGAGTGGAACCTATGAGGAGTTGACTTATCCACTGAAAGTTTCATGTCCATAAGTCTATGGAAATAAGTGGCAATGGGTTTCACTAGGCTTTCAGGTATGGGCAATTTGTGGTAGTCTTCCCAAAGTTCCCAAGGACTCTCTTTTCAAGCAGCCATTGCCTGTGGCTTGAGTATATCCCCACTCTTTTGTTCTGACTAAATCTTTTTTACAGTATTAGAGTTTGCCAAAATGGCTTTAGGCTAGGGTGTCACCAAGTCAGGGATACTAATGGGTCATCCAGTCTTTCAGTGTGGAGTGGTGTATTAAGAGTTGGTTCTATTCTCCCTGCAGCTAACTTAGTGTCTTTATCAGCTAAACAGTTTGTATTTGCTTGCTGCTATTGGAAGGTTGGTGTTCTCTACAACGAATGACTGCTAATTCCAGGGGGAGCATCAAAACTTAAAGCAGCTTTAGAATGAGTTCAACATGTTTTATGTCCTTATTAGCAGCAGTGAGTAATTCCCTCTTTTTCCAAATGGCTCCATGGGTGACACTGCAAAGGCATATCTGGAGTTTGTATAAAGGTTCACTCTTTGTCCTGCACTTAACTGGAGGGCTCTTACAAGGGCTACTAGTTCAGTCCTCACAGCTGAATTTTAAACATGTAGAACTTTATTTTGCATTGAATCCATACAAAACCAGCAGCATTATTTGATACTGAGTCATATATCAGAGCACAAACTCAAATACTGTATATGTTTTCTCTAAAGTTCAAAAGGCCCATCAAACATTGGACTTACTTTTCAGAGGTAGATACAGCAACTTTAACTTGGTAGGAAGCTTACTGACAAACTGTATGACTCTGGATCCCTACACACTGATAGAATTTTTTCAGTCAGATTACCCCACCTGGAACAGGAGTTGCTTTTGAAGACATCACCTAATTAATTAAGAAATACTAAATGTCAGTGTGCAAGATCTATCCACCTTCTTTTAAGGTTAAATCCATGAATTATAGAAATTAATACCCTTGGATATTAATACCTTATGATGGTGGTTGCAATCTCTGCATTTCCCTTGCAGAGGCAGAATTGTTTTTGGCAACACTATGCTGATAAGAAAATAATTTTCCATGGGATTATGCTTGAAGATTTTATGGATCAAGAAGCCAATGTGAATAACACAGCAGTCATCAAGGATGTCTATTTTAATTATAACTTTGGAAATGAAGAATCAACATAGATTGGAGCTATACATCCATTGGATCCACTATATATATAATTGGGCCACCATTTCTCTAGCAGTTAGTTGCTGCCACTTGCTTCTGACACTCAGAAACCCATCATTACTACTAAAATAAAGGAGACCAATTTTGAAACTGTGTTACATAATCAATTACTGTTCATATGGAACCTTTCTTCACTTCATCCCTTAAACTTCTTAATTCAATAGCTGCTACCATTACCAAGATCTAAACCATCAGAGTTTATGAACTAAATTTTATTGATTACCATGGGAGCTGGAGGAAATAGAATATGTGTCTTTATCTGCAACTGGAAAATGCATGTTAAAATAAATAGCAGACACAAAAATCAATGTCCAACATTGCGTAGAAATGTTGAAATGAGAAAAAATTAGGTTTTAATCTATGTTAAAGATAAGAAAAGAGGAAAATTAGAAATAAACCAAAGCTTTTAGGTAAGCAAATAGAAAGCTAAAACAAGACAATAGAAATTAATCCAAATATAAGTAGTCACAATCAATATATAGTCTTTATGTTAAAAGACAATGACTATAAGATTTGATTTAAAATACTGCAGTTTATTTTTAGAGATAAATCTAAAGCAGAAAAGAATGGTTTTCTTTATGAAACCATTCTTTTATGAATGGTTGAAGGAAAAGTATAAAGATTTATTAGGCTAGTTTTAAGCAAAAGAAAGCTAGTAAATATACTAATGTAAGAAAAAATACACTCACAGATTAAAAATCAATGGTATAATTAGTATTTTGATAAATTTTGATGAAATTTCAACACACTAGGAATTTATTGCAATTCTTAACATGTTTTGTAGTTTATAGACTTGAAATCTAAGTGCCAAATACAGTTCACTTGAATCAGATTAGAGAGCATGCATTCTATTTAAGTGAACACAGACAACTTTGAAAAAATCATATTCCAGAATGTAATATACTTTTCTTCAGATTTCAAATATGCATTACACAAACCACTTCATCTGAGAACAATGCAATTAAGTTAACTTTTTAAAAATAATGCAACTGTTCAACACACCGAACTCTAATGTAAACTATGGACTACAGATAGTAGTAAAATTAATAATAAAATCATTTAATCAATTGTATAAAAAATACCATACTAATACAAAGTGCTAATAATATGGCAACTGTGTGTGTGGGTATATAGGAATTCTTTACTATTTTTATGATTTTTCTGTAAACCTACACTATCTCTAATAATAAAATGAATTTTAATAATTAAAAATGTTATCAACAAAATTATGAAAAATGGAAAATTCAAAAAGAAAGTAAAGATTAAGAAACCCCTGGAAGAACAATGGTTTAGAAAGGGGATAAAATCTTTAATTAGAGACCACATAGAAGTCAGCAGAAAAATTAAAACCTTCAAAATATGCTCAATATAAAAAACAGAATCTACAAAAGAAGAAATAACTGAATAGTACATGAAATCTTATAATTATTTCTATTAAAGATACAAATTTAAGCAGTAAAGTACCATATTTTGCCTTAATAACTGACAATGACTGAAACAAAGAGTGCTGGTTGGGATGGAGGAAAATGTGGGTTTTAATTCACTAGTGCTAAAAAGTAAAAATGTCTCCTGCTTTCTAGAATGGCAGAAAAACACTGTGTAGTCAAAGTCATAAAACTGTGTATATTTTTAAATCACAATCTCCTCCAAGAAAATTAATCAGAGATATTTTCTAAGAGTTGTGTATGTGAATGTTATTCATATGTTATTTATAATTAAAAATGGAAAACAATAATAAAGATTAAGTGAACCTCATATCCTGGGTGCTTTGGTGACTTGGGTTATTGTTTTAGATTTGTCTTGAATATTATCCAACCTTTTAGATTATTAAATATAATATATTTAAAAAGTGAACAAAAATATTTATAATTGAAATATCCCTGTAAACTTCACATGAATCAAGAAGTAGAGCATTGCCTTTATTCCCAAAGCCAATGTATAACCATTACTGATCTTAATTTTCCCCTTTGCCTAGAATGAGCTATTCCTCTGACTTTTATTAGTAATGACTTTCTTGCCTGGTGTGCTTAAACAGTGTTATATCATGGACTTTCCTAGTGTCCATCTCACTGGTTGCTTTGAAAATTGAATAAGAACTCAAAGTAAATGGAGCACACTACACACTTGCTATTTCTTATTCTTCTCACACATCATATTGGAAGTGAAGTTCCACTTTGCATGCAGATGTGAAAGAAGAAAAGAGGGACAAAGCAATGTGTGGAAATGATAAGGAGTTGGAGAGAAATTAAAATGAGTTCAGCTGAATTTTTTTTTACAAATTATATTGATGGGAGTTTTGTAATCCACATAGTATGATATTGTTTTGAATTTTTAATTTTCTAAGATTCTAAGTTTTATAATTTTTCAGGAAATCTATTAAAATGATACTTAGAAGTAAAAAAACAAAACAAAACAAAACAAAAAAAAACTCATTCAAATGCTCTCCGAGAATAAAATTAAATTCATTTTTGAGGAGAGATTACCATTATCTAACATAATGGCCAAAGCCATTTTTTTCCTCCTCAGTCAGTTTAAAGAGATTATGGTAAAAAAGATGTCCTGAAAGCAAAAGACTCAGAAATCTGTTTACATAACACAACTCTTTGCATAAAGAACAGAAGTATTCTATCATGTGGTTCAAGAGGACAGTCTAATGACTAAGATGCTTAAATCACATGCGCCTGAGCCATTTGTGCCTCACATACTCTTTATAACCCAGATTTATTTTAGCAATGCAATGGTTCTGATTACTTGGAAGTAAAGGAAATCCACTTGGTAAATTTCAATATTTGGGAAAGTATTTGCAAACAACATGCAAAGAAAAAATTTTCCCTAGAATAAAAGAAATGTAATTTTAGCATTTATATTTAATACAATATTTTGTTTATTTGTGTGCCTAGTCACCTCTAGGAATAATTTTAGAGATGCAAATACAGTTTGAAATTTGAACAGATTTTATGTGCCAACTATTCCACTGAATTTGAAGTATTTGAGGTCATTTGAGTATATTAGAGGGAACACTGGTTGTGTGACAGGTACCAGCTGTCTCTGTAATTGTACAAGTTTTTCTTCTAAGAAAGGTGGGAGGAATTAGAAAGTGCATATTATTAATAATACTAATGGTGAAGAAAATATGAATTCAGGAAGATGAAATAACTTTAACAGTAGGGGAATGATGAGTATTTCAATGAGAAAAGAGAGAAAACACTGAGAAGGAAAGCATAGAAATGAAGTCACAATAATTGCAGTGGAAGCAGATGACCCTGTGTGGTGAATTATGTCTACTCCCCTTTGCCTGAATGTGTGATCTATGCCAAATGTGTTTTTGCCTCCATTGTAAATATAACTTATTGTTAAACAGTTAAAGTTGAGTGCAGGCATAGTTTCTTATTTTTATAGTTATTTGTTTTGATATTAAAACAACAATATATTTAAAAAGTTGTTCATTTAGAGTTTAATAGGGAATCTTAAACAGAGAAGCAGAACTGTAAGTAAAAGGGAAATGATGCTTAGCAGGGTGGGAAATTCAAAGGAGAAGAAAAAATTTTTAGGAATTTTTGTAGTAAGTCAATGAAGTATTGATTAAGAAAAAGTGATTTACATGTTACCAAAGTAGTGCCAAAACCCTAAACAAAAGAACAAAAAATAACCCTGCAATATTGACTACAATGATTACCCTCACATACTGACAAACTTATCCAAAGACTACAAACAGGTGACTAGAGATCAAATGGAGCCTCTCAAATTGGAATTTGCATTTCCCTTATTTCTACTGATTTTGTTACCTGATGTTCTTGGCTATAATGATTATGATGGTAATGATTTTAGTTATTCAATATTTTATTTATACACTGCTTTAAAGCATTAAAATTCATTTCTATTATTCATCCTACAATATTTACTGAGTGTTGGTTACATGGATGGTAGCATATATTTTACACAGAGCAGAGATTATTGAGCCTCTATCATACACTAGGTGATAGTTGCATGTACTTTACTTTCTTTATTTCTCAATTCAGCTCTGGGAGATAATTATCGCCAATATACTCAACAGCAAAATGATGATCTGAGAAAATATATCAAATGCTAAAAAACATACAGATGAAGAAGAAGTGACTAGAATTCAAAATTAAATTTGCATAAGTACATCCCAATATTTCAAAGAAGAGTATAAGATAGTCACTCTGCCCTTGAGGAGTTTGGGATTATTCAGAGAAAACACTTATAGAATTTTCTATGACATAGGTTAATAATTAAAAGATTTTAGTCAGTGAGAGGCTGTTCCATTTATAAAAATTTCAGATATTTATTGATTATATAAGTGTGTTCCAGGAAGCATGTAAAGTGTAAACCATTTTGCCAAGTGTATTGCAATGTGAGGTATACGTAGTTTTAATGTTGACTCTAGCTTTTATTAGCTCTATGGCCATGGGCCAATTATTTATTTGTGTATGCCTCAGTTAGCTTTTCTATAATATATATTTACTAATAATATTTTCTTCATAAGGGTATAGGGAGGAATAAAAATGTCAATAACTATAAGGTGTTTAGAAGTACGTTAAACATAGAATTGCTCAAAATTGTATGTTAATGTCAGGCATTAGATCTACTGATGTTTAGTTTAAGTTAGTTAGTAAAAATTTTACTCATGTTATATCCATATTCATAGCAAAGTCAGAATATAAACCCAGGCAGTTTCATTTCATTATGTTTATAGGTTTTAGTAAACTTTATCTTTAACCATGGTTGATAGCCCAGGGATTATATGCAATATCTTTTTTTTTAACTGGCTTTTAAAAATTTAAAAATACTAGATTACATAAATGTTACATAAAAAATATAGGGGATTCCCTTATGCCCCACTCCCTACCCCTCCCACACTTTACCACATTAACAACATCCTTCATTAGTGAGGTGAGAATGACTGTGTCAAATGCAGCTGATGGAGTAAATTAGAAGAGGAAAATATGGTGGTAATGAAAATTTTCTAAAATTGGATCGTGGTGAAGGTTGCATAGCTCTGTGCATTTACAAAAAAAAATGTGCATTTAATTTTATGAATTTTAAGTCATGTTGATACCTCAATAATTGTTTAAAAAATATATACATACACCTGCCATATGATTAAACTTTTCTACTGTCATGTAGTCACCCAGGGGAAATGAAAACACATGTTTATAAAAAGGGCTTGTTCATGGAAATTCATAATATCTGTATTCATAATGCTCCAAACTTGAAGCAATAGAAAAATCCACCAAGAGGAAAATAGATAAACATTTTAAAAACATAGTTATTCAATGCCAAAGGAGAGAGAAATGTTGATCCACACAGCAGCATTAACAAATTTCAAAAAATTATTTTGAGGTAATGTCACATGCACCAAAGAGTGTATTCTGATTTATTGCATTTTTATGAATTACAAGAAGTGGCAAAAGTGATGTGTGGTGATAGAAATCAGAACAGAGGCTGCATGTGTATGGAGGAGCTTGGGTACCAATTGAAGGTACAGGAGCTAATTTCTGGACCAATGGAAATTAATGATTCAAATCTTTTTTTTTTTTTACTCATTCACCTCCCCCCCCCCCCTTTTATTATTGTGGGTAAAAATCAAAATTTTCCCAATACAAGCCAATATTTGTAAAATGATATATAAATATATATGCATATATGTGCATTTGCTTACATAAATGTTATTTATATATATATATATATTTTAAAAGATGCTTATATTACATAAATGTTACACAAAAATTACAGGGATTCCCATGATCTCCACCTCCCATACCTCCCATAACATCCCATATAAATATCTTTCATTAGTATGGCATATCACCTGCAATGGATATACACATCCTGGGGCTTTGCCACTAAGTATAGACCACACTTCACATCGTAGACAACACTCTCTCCCACACAGTTCTGCATGATATATGTTGATGTAAAATGGCCTATATCCATCACCACAACATCACTCAGGACAACCCTCAAGTCCTGAAAAGGCCCCAGTATTACAACTGCCCTTCCCCTCCCCACCCTGAATGTGTCAGGTGGCCACTGGCTCCACCTCACTGTTATAATTTCTTCCATTGCTTGAGTCACAATATGTCTACAACAGAATACCACTAAGTCCACTCTAGTCCATAGCTCTTCCCCTAATCCTGAGGGGACTGAAATGGTGATGTCCACTCCACCCCCAAGTGAGAGTGGGTTTATATCCCATGGATACGATGGATGGGATTATCCTGCCTTCAGCTGCAGGATCTCTCCATTCCCTGGGATGGCCGTTGTCCATCATTGTCTCCTCACCAGGTGACTTGGGGAGTCCATTGAGCTGTAGAGTAGGAGTTGCAGCTCGACCGAGATTCCAGGCACAGCTGGCACATGGGCAGGCCAGAGGCTCCAGTCTCTGGAAGTATATCTTAATTGAAAAGTATCTTCATAAGATCCTGGAGATATGATTCAAAATTTTGCTGAAATTAAACCTAAGAGCTAGAGTTTACAAGTTCCTAGAGCAAGAAGAAATCTGGACCAGCAGAAGATTCATGATCCCTTTTCTCCTAATCCTCTGTTCTTACAGTGGAACTGCATTGGTTGTACTAGCATTGTTCGCATTTGAAAGTGTGAGGTTCTGTGATTTTTTATTCTCTATTAGAAAAGTTTGGCTTTATAGGAAACGATGAATAAAATAAAGGATTCCTTTATACCACTCCACTACCAACACCTTGCATTGGTGTGGAACATTTGTTACAATTGATGATAGCACATTTTTATAATTTTACTATTAAATAAAGACCATGGTTTAACTTAGGGTTCACTGTTTGTATATAGAGTTCCATGGATTTATTTTTAATTTTTGTTCTGGTTACCATATATACAATCTAATATTTCCCCTTTTAGTCATATTCAGGTATATATTTTAATGCTGTTAATTGTGTTTACAATGTGTTGTCATCACGAGCATCCATTATCAATATATTTATTGGTGTATATATATTTCAGTGCCTTTTTATGTATGATAGGTATAAATTTCTTACTTTCTATAAGTTGGCTACATATTAAAGAGAGAGGAATAAGGCACATTTGTAATTTACATTTCAGTATTAACCACATTTTATAGACTTTGAGAATCTGTGTTAACTTATTATCAACTTTTCATCTACATATCAAAAGAAGAATACCTGAGATGGTACAGTGCCAATAATTGTAAATATTATATGGTTTTTGCATGTAATAATTAGGTAATTGTGAAGAAGTGTGGGTTTTAACATTAAATTTTTTGATACTTCAATTCTATATTTTTTGTAATTATGAATTGGGGCTTTAGATCTTAAAAAAATCTGTTGCCCAGTTCTGGTTTGCTAAATGCTAGTTGGGTATTCTGTATATATTTAATTCAGGAAAGCCTTGAGTAATTTTTATTTCTCTAAAGTACTATTACTCTTGAATGAACTACAAACTGCAACATAATAACATATCCATTTATATAGTATATAATTATTCTCAAAAGTCTCCCCTATCTAATCATAAATTTGAAACTCAAAATTCAATCACTGATTTAGTAAAAGGAGTATTTATGCCTCTATATTTAAGAAGAAGTAAATATTGTTTGAGGGAAACTTGCAGGGTTCATATTTAAAATCCAAGGCTGTGTCAAGAAGAGAAAGTAGGGATACTCTCTATCTAAAATCAAGAACTTAAAAAATAGGTGGCACTTTATTCATGGTGAATCATTAGTTTATGGGGAAAATGGAATTATAGTATAAAAGCACTATCTTTGGCCCTGGGAATAGTTTCATATACTTATAAAATTGGTTAAAATGGGATAATACATTTAATTAGTATAGAAATTAATTATGTTTCAATAAATGCAGAAAGAATGTTTATTTGGCTTTCCCAAATAACCCATGTAGCCTTAGATATTTCAGTGATCAATCAGGATAAAACTGCCTCATGGGGAAGCAGAGGTGGCTCAAGTGGTTGGGCTCCTGTTTACCATATGGGAGGCCCTGGGTGGGATATCTGGGGTCTCCTGGTGAAGGCAAGCTGGCTCACACGATGTGGTGAGTTGATGGGCTGTATGGTGCAGTGAGCAGACCAGCCCGTGCAGCACAGTGAGCTGGCACAGCAAGATGATGCAACAAAGGGAGACAAACAGTCACAGAAAAACACATGGCAAATGGACACAGTGAGCACAAGCAGCAAAGGGGGGGATATATAAATAAAAATAAAATAAATCTTTAAAACAAAACAGCTTCATGTGCCTCTTTCTTAGCTTTAACTACTGCTTTATTCTGTGGTTCATTTAAATATATGATTTTAATTGAAACATCTAAATAAATATAAATTTATTATAAAATGTCAAAATATTACTGTCACAAACAACTAAAAAAGATGAATGATCCAAGCAACAAAAAAATTAGTAAAATCAATTACATTGGCATCTTGCAAAATTTTTTTTCTTCTACTTATTAAACATATACATATCATTAAGCTGTTACATTATTTTTATCTCATTCTAAAATTATTTTAAATTAGCCTATATTCTTTTAGTGACCACTGTCAAAACTTGACACTTGTTTCTATATTACTGAACAAAAACATGTAATGTATGAATTATACTTAAATCTAATGAACTGTGTCTTTGTCGGGATATAGAGCTGACTTTTCCAAGTTATTAGTTGAATATAGCATTGGAATTGGAAATGTTTGCTACCAAATAATATTGTTTAAGGTTTTTAATTGACTAATTGTGCATATTCATTTCTATTAATGTGAAGAATGAGCACAGTGCTCTGAAAGATTTATGGAAATCATCATGACATTAATCAGAAAACATGCTTCTGCTAAAGATCAAATTTTTTGAAACTGGAATCATGTCAATTAAACATAATTTCATAATACGTGTACTATCATCTTAATTCTCCATAAATATGCCTGATATTGACTTATGAATTCTGTCTTTTCAGGTGAATTTTATATATATTTTTGGCAGTGGATCATGGAAAAGAGGAATAATATCACTGTGTTTATTCTCTTGGGACTTTCCCAAAATGAACACATAGAAATATTCTGTTTTATATTATTTTTATTTTGTTACATTGTTATTTGGATGGGAAACACTTATAACAATTTCTACTTCATGCAATCTATTAATTGACTAACCCATGTATTTCTTCCTTTATTTCCTCTCACTCTGTGACCTTTTCTATAATTCCTCAGTGACGCCCAAACTAATGACTGACTTACAAGCAGAAGGGAAGACAATTTTGTACAGTAACTGCATGATACAGTTATTTATAATTTAATGTCTTGGAGGTATGGAGATCATTATCACAGGGATGGCCTCTGACCACCACGTGGCCATCTGCAAGCCCCTGCACTACACTTGTCATCATGAGCAGGTGGAGGTGTAATGTGATCATCATAAATTGTTATTCTGGAGGATTGGTCAGTTTCTTCTCACCATCTTCTTACCCTTCTGTGGTCCCAATGAGATAGATCTCTATTTCTGTGATGTGTTTCCTTTTCTGAAACTGGTCTTCACTGATACATACAGAAGTGGTCTTCTAGTAATTATAAATTCAGGTCCGATTGCCTTGGTGTCTCTTGTGATTGTGATGGTATCTTATTTCCTGATACTATACACCATCAGGACTTACCCTGCAGAAAGCCCTAGCAAAGCTCTTTCTACCTGTTCTCACATCACATTTGTGGTGCTATTCTTTGTGCCTGTTTTCTTCATTTACATTAGACCACCCATAATTTTTCCAGAAGATAAAATGCTTGCTCTTCTCTACACCATCATTGTCCCCATGTTCAATCCTCTCATTTACACTTTTAGAAATTTGGAAATGAAAAATACCTTGGAAAAGTGTGGTGCCATTGAATTTCTGGAGAGAAGTAGCTTTTGAGAGGCATTTTGGGTTTTCATTTTAGGCCTTGTGAAGTAGGTGTTTATTCAACTCCTGAGCCTTAAAATTGATCTGGAATGATATATAAAGTGTTTTCATTAGTAATTTACCAGACTTCATTCTTGGTTAATTTTGATTTATTTTCTCAGTTTCTTGTTTCTCCATAATCCTCACATACCTGCCTCAAGTCATGTTCATCATTCTTTAACATATTATTTTTAAAGGGTAAAGAAATCATTTCTCTCTCTTCTTTGAGCCTTCTTGGCAAAACCTAACAGTAGAGGAGAAATGTAATTTTCAGACTCCTAGTCTCAGTTTTACAGAATAGAGTTTAGAAGGCTGTATTTTTTAGATGAGTCCAAAAGATGAATAAGTAGAACTTTTAACCCCTTTGGCCACTCAGCATCCATTAACACTCTTCTATATTTACTGAAACTCTATAATAAAACAAAAACTTCTTTCTCTTGCCACTTAACAAGATGCATCTACAAAGATTATTATCCCATAGAAAAACACAACATCCCCACTGCCTTTGTAGACATATGTGGATATTGTTAATCAAAATGTTAGTTTCTATTTTAGTTTGTTTATGGTTCCACTTGAGTAATTGCCATCAAGAGACTATAAAATTAACTATCCTAAAAATCCTTTATATGAAATAATAATAAGAGAAAATTTAATTAGTTCATATATATATATACATAAACATATATATATAGATATATATACACACACATACACTGTAATATGGAAAATAGTTACAAACAACCTACAAGGAAAATTCATTACCTTAGAATAAAATTAATGCCTTTCTGAATTAAAAATTTACCCAATATTTAATCAAGTGTAGCTTATGCACCTCTAGAGTAATTTTAAGGATGCAAAGACAGACTGTAATTTTACTCAACTGGATATGCATATCATTCTACTTGCCTTCACACTTTTGCTCCGAGTATATGACCTCTTTTTTTCTGTGGAATCACTGGTTGAAAGACAGTTGCCAATCTTTATTTCTACAAGGTTTTTATCTATAAGTGGTAGGTGGAATTAGAAAATGTCTATTTTTGTTAACAATGATAGTTAAGGAAATATTAATTCAAGAAGCAGAAAGATATACTGTGAGAATTAGGAGAAAAATCAGCATTTCATTGAGGAAAAAGAGAAAACACTGAGATGGAAAGCATAGAGATGGGCTCACAATAATTCTGCATAGTGAATTATCTCCTTCCTTCCATATCCTGCTTACATGTGTGATATATTCTGAATTTATTTTTTACTTCATTGTAAATGTAACTATTTGTTAAACAGTTAAACAGTCTCTGAATTCTGTAGAGCCATTTGTTTTGAGATTAAGTTAGTCATAAAAATTTAAGGAGTCATCCATTGAGGATGTGATGTGATGTTCTTAAAAGACAATAAATACTGTCAGTTATAGAGAAATGATGCTTAGGTAGGTGGCGAATTTCAAAGAAGAAAACATTATTAAGAGTTTTGGTAGAAAGTCCATGAAGTATTGATTATAACTGACTCATATGCTAGCAAAGTAGAGAGTAGACCCAAATCAAAACTGATGTTTAGTGTGGTTAAATAGCTTAGAGGTCATATACTTATTCATAAAATAAAAACAGATTATGAACCCAGTCAGGTTCACATAATTATGTACATAGGTTTTATGAGACTTTATCTTTAGCAATGGTAGTTAGTCCATAGGTTATGAAACATATTGGTTGAAATATGTCTTATAAATCATGGAGATTAGATCTATCTCTGGTTTTAGTGAATCTAAGCGCATGTGGTTTCATGCTCTTAAAAGAATAGAGTGTAATAGAAAAAAAATCATGACCTTTTCCTTGTTCATTCTATTTACAAAATGACTTTTAGTGGCTATAATAGCATTGTTTATGTTTGAGAGCATGAGAAGTGTCAGTGCTTTTTATTCAAATATATTAGCTTTAACTTTCTTACTTTTATTGGTTGACTACATGGTTGGCTTTATATATTTAGAGTATTTGGCTTTATTTATTATCCTATTTCTCATCACTTATCAAAGCAAGAATGGCTAAAATGGTGCAATGTTAATAATTGTGGATATTACTTGGTTTTGCATTAAATAATTAGTTAATTATGATAAAGTGTTTGTTTTTCCATTAAATTATTTTTGTTTCAGTTCTGTATCTTCTGTGATAATGAATTTGGGCACTGGATTCAAAACTCTGGTTGTTTCCATTTCTGATTTCTAAGTGCTCATTAGGTGTTCTGTGTATACTTAATCCAGAAAACCATCAAGTAATTTTTACCTCTCTAATGAATTATTACTCTTGTCTGACCATCAAACTGAATATAGTACCATATTCATTTACATAGTAGTTTATTCTTTTCAAAGTTCTCTCTTTTTTTTTTTTTTTTTTTACTTTTAAATTTGAAACTCAAAACTCACTCACTGATTAAGGGTAATGTATGTCTATTTTCCAGATGAAAATATTTTTGAAGGAAATGAAGTCACTAGCAATTTCACTTCTAAAATATATGGCTGAGTTAGGAATAGAAAGTCAGGATTCTCTCCATCTAAAATTATGGAGCTAGCCAATAAGGGACAGTTTACACATGGGGAATCATCAGATTATGGGAAAAAGGAAATCAAAGAGAAGATTTCCAAGAATGGAAGTAAACCATTAACTTTGGCCTTGGAAACAGAGGAAACCAGAATTTCAAACATTTATTTATTTAAACTCTTTGGTTAGAATGTCAGAACACATTTAATTAGTAGGAGCATTAATATTGTATCAATAAATGCAGCCAGGTGTTTGTTTGGTTCTGTATGTTTATCCTAATAACCTTAGGTTCTTCTAAAGATTAATTTCATGTGAATACATTATTTTCTTATTTTATTTAGGTAGGTTTTTATTTACATGCATATAATTAAAATAATGTTTTTGTGTTCCTTCAAACTAATAAGAAAAATATATGAGTTGTGCTAATATTTAAAAATACATCTAAAATGTAATATATTGTTTTCACTTATAAATAAGAACGTATTCATGTAGTATAACTGAAGGTATGGTGAGAAGCCTTACTCCTCAGTGGATAGTCTTTAAGCTATATTAAATCTTAAAATTGCACCATTCAAATAAATTCATTGTTTTAAACCATCTTCATTGGAATGGAATTTTTATTTCAAGATTGACATGGTTAACAATCTGTAAGAGGTTGAAATGAGGAAGCCATCTAAAGTGAATTGATGAGGAAAGATAGCTACATTAGCACATAAAATGCATCACCAATGTTCCAATTTTAATGAAAGTTGTGAAAACAATTGCACCATGTATTTGCCAATTCAGAGTTATTTTTCCATAAGCTTGAGACTCAAAATAAGTTAGCAGAAGCACTACTAAACCTCAATTACTTAAATACATTTGCAAGCCAATTTCCTCTTCATGTTTTGAATTGGTGTCTGAATTTCCATTTTCTATATTTGTCCAATATTTGCATATGCCATCACCAATAAAGAACCTAACACTGCATAATTCAGAGAAAAATTTTATGCAAACTTTATGGTCTGGTAACTGTAAGCTTCTACCCCAAATAAAAACTCTTTAGAAAAGACAATAGATTTCTGGTATTTTGCATCAGCACCCCTTTGGCTAACTAATACAGTATATTATTCATTTTCCTTAATGGAGGCCATGGTTAAAAGGAAGGAATACCATAGAATATCAGTTCAGTTCTATTCATATTTGCAAACTTGGTGAATTTCCATCCATTTTGTAAGCCTTAGTTACAGTCTTCATATGTGTTGTGGGGGTGGATGACACTAGATGATATTGAAGATATCATCCAGATCACACAGCTTGAAGTTTCCTGCATAAATGAAGGAAGCACCTCATGGACCAAAGGTGATCTTGGCCTATATCCCAGTTTTCAGTCAGTCTCACTAGTTTCTTTGTCCAATATTCTTTTATACTCCTTAATAAAAGGGCCTCCCTGAGTATAAGGGAAATAGTTTTGCATATTTTGAATGGTGAAAGAAAACTTCAAAAGATACTATTTGTATGATGGACAGTGTGGATTAACAAATTACACCTAGAAATCTTTTCACCTATGTGCCTTCTAAGCTCAGAACTTTTTACAGGGTGGGAAATTTTCCATGCTGCACATTTACAAAGAGAATCAATTGCATATTATTGAAGTATTTTTTAAAAATGAAGTTGTAAATAAAGTCATAGAAGTACCTTTATCCAACTTGAGATTTCAAATTACTGGAATACCCTGCTGATAGGGTAAAAGAAATAATAACAGTATTCATATAACTTCCATAATTATCCTGTGAATAGTATATTTGCATTGAATTGCCTTATTTTGGAAGCAAAATTTTTTCAATGTCAAGACATAAAATGTACAATAATATTTGCAATGTTTTCTGGCATTGCTTTTTCATTGTTTTTGTAATAATGGAATCCTCAAAAAAATGGAAGTGCCAAGGACCTCTCTCAATCCATGAGAGGTGACTCATTCACATGTTCCTTAAAGCAGAACACAACTTCCAAACCATGTAGTACTTAAAATTTGCCCTGATAAAAGGGCAATAATATTGACTATGTGTGGAATTGTGAAGGACAACATTATCCTTAGAATGTCAGAGCAGGAATGGATAAGATTTTCTCTTCCATTGCCTTTGTGTACAGGTTCAGAGAAGTAAAATAACAGAGAATGGCTAAAAGATCTTCCTTCTATGAGGTTTGCAACTGTAGATAACAGACCTTCTGTCCTAGCTGAATATGTTGACATTCATAAGTCTATGAAAAGAACAAGATTGGACAAGGACTCAGATAGAAGAGGCATCATTTCTCTTCAAACAGCTTGTCTCAGCACGACACTTTCCTCATGGCAATTTTCATGTCTGTGTTTCTCAGTGTGTAGATGAGGGGTTTGAATGTGTGGGCAACCCTGGTGTAAAATAAGGCAAATACCTTGTTGTCACTGACAGAACCAGCCATGGGAACATAGGTGAAGATGAGGGTCAAGAAGAACATGAGCACCACAGTGATGTGTGAGCCACAGGTGGAGAGGGTTTTGTGGTGGCCGTCCAATGAGCAGGCCCTCAGGGTGGACAGGATGATGATGTAGGAAATTACCAAGGCAACAAAGGTCAAAATGGACATCACCCCTGTGGTGGTAATGCTTGCAATATCCAACAGACTGGTGTCAGTGCTGTCCAACTTTACAGGGGGAATACATCACAGAAATAATGGTCTACCTGATTGGGGCCACAGAAGGGAAATTCTATGATAATCAATACATGGATGAGTGAATGGATAAATACTCCAATAATAGATGCCATCACCAGAACATAGCACACATGTCTGCTCATGATGATCATATACCAAAGGCATCTGCAGATGGGTGCATAGCAGTCATAAGCCATGACCACCAAAATGAAGATCTCAGTGGCACCAAAGAAGTGAGCATAAAACATCTGGGCCATGCCGCTGCTGTAGGAGATGGACTTCCACTGGGCCAGTAAGTCCTTGATCAGTTTTAGAGGTACAGTTGAGGTGAAACAGATGTCCATGAAGAACAAGTTGTTGAGGAAAAAGTACATGGGCTGCTCACTGAGGCAGTACCCCCCTGATGGTGAGCAGAATGAGCAGGTTTCCCAAGAGAATTGCAAGATAGCAAAGTGAGAACAACGCAAAGAAGGCAGCCTTCACATCCTCATCACTAAAAAGGGCCAGGAGGATAAATTCTGTGATGTTTTCATGTTCCTTGGCTGCTATGGGATTGATAATCTAGAAGGGGAAGTTAATATACATGAAACACTAGACCTTTTGAAATTGTTGATTTATTTTCAAAGTCATTCAGTCATTCAATACATATATATTGATTGATTTAAAATAAAATTATATTGAAGTATATCATTTATACATGAACATACATAAACAATAATTTGTATAGCAAAAGTTCTGAATTTACAAAACAAACATGAATTTCATCATACAAGGCTTCCATACATCGACCTACCACCAACACCTTGCATTGTTGTAAAATATTTATTACAAACTATGAAAGTACACTGTCAAAATATTGCTACTATCATGCATATCTTAAATTTGGTGTATTTTCCTCCAACCCACCCAATGATAAACACCCTGTACTAGTATTATATATTTGCTATATAGTTCATGAATGTTTACCTATTGACCTGTTAACCACAGTTCAACAGGCTTCTTTTTTCATATAATAAATCTTATTTTAAAGGAAATTTTATGTGAATATTCCTGCTGGCCTGATTTTGTGATAATCATGGTAAGCTAAACATTCGCTATATGAGAAACCATGCATGTGTCCCCAGACCTAATTTTCCTCCCTAGGTCTGGTTTTTAGAATGCTGGTGATAAATTAAGCCTGATTTATTATATCACAATCCTGTATGGGGAAAGACTGTAACTTTGGGTATCTTTGGTCAACCTCAAGAGATATAGCTTGGGGGCAGATGTGGCTCAGGTGGTTGGGTGTCCATCTTGCATATGGACAGACCTGGGTTTGATTCCCGAGACCTCCCATAAAAATAAAATAAAGAATTATATAGAATGCATGTGGGCCACCAGGCCCAGTGCATGGTTGCACCCTCAGGTCCCGTGAGTGGGTGAGCCTCCAGGCCCCACAAGCCATGCAGCAAGATAATGATGTAACAGGAGAGTTACACAAGGAGTGTCAAGATGAGATGCACCAAAAATCCAGGGGTGATGTGTGGGAACCCTGTATGATGTTATGCATGTTTGTTTTGTAAGTTCATGATGTTTACTGAACACTTATAGTTTATGTATGTTCATGTATGAATGATATATTTCAATAAATTGTTTTTAAAAAAGAAATTTTAGATGACAAAAAATTACATAGAAAGTATAAGGAATTTCCATAAACCGAAATCCCTCCCCTCTCACATTTTCCCCTATTAATAACTTCTTACATTAGTGTGGTACATTTGTTAAAATCAATGAACAAATATTGAACCATTGCCACTATCCAAGGTCTATAGTTTACATTATGGTTTACCCTTTGCATTGTACAATTTTATAGGTTTTGACAAAATGTGTAATGGCCTGTAACTGTCTTTGCAATATAATGCAAAACAATTCCAACCTCTTAAAAAAAAATCCTATGTTCCACCTAGTCTTCCCTCCTCCCCTCAGAACTTCTGGTAACCACTATGGTTATCTTTACCACTATTGTTTATTGATTCTTTATTATGACTCAGTCACTCTTCTTGGTGCTAGGGGTACAGCAATGAAAAAAATATATACAATCTCCACTTACACACTGATTATAGTTCATTAAATAACATATAATAACAAAAATAATGCAAATAATTAATTGCAATTGTAAAAAATCCCAAAGTCTCACACTTACCATGAAAAACAAGGCAAACACTTAAATGAAATATTCTTTTTTAGGTCAATTTTGAGATGTAAGCTTAGCATTTACAGTAAGTAAGAGTGCTTTTATATTTCTGGCTTGTTTAAGAAAGCAATGATTATTTTTCAAGGGCAGAAAAGGCACTATGTATTCACAATACATTCCAGTGAGTATCACTGTGCTGAATCTTGAAAATTCAGTAATGTCTTTAGACTTCAGTAAACTCATTATTTTAAGTATTGAGACCCTGGATGAAAACCTCAGAAAGAGTCTTTCAGAATGTTTCTACAACATTAAAAATAATATAGGGAGAAAAAGAGCAAAAATCAGATCTTTGGGGAAAAGTTTTCCTCCATTGTATGGGTTTCCAATACTGTTGTGGCTTCCTGGAATTTACCTTATTTCCCATTTCACTCTCTAATCTAAGACAGGCATTCTCAACATTTTCATCCTATGTTCCACTTTCTGGCATTTCCTTTCAGGGCAGCACTGTTGGAGGGACAAATTGCATCTAGAGATAATTCTTTACTTCTCTGATTCACCACCTTGAGTTCTTTGAAGAGAACCACTTTATTTCCTTACCAGTCTCAATAAATATGTGTGGGGCCAAGTCCTGGAATGTTCTTGATAAAAAGGAAGCAGTTTAAACTTATCATTATTATTTCATTTACCTATTAGTTGTATTCAGCTATTTTAATGACTTCATTTTTGAAGAAGCTTTGGAGCACAGAAGGATTACAACTGGGGTGGGGGAGGATAGTTGTTGTGGGGTGTCAGGGATGTGGGATGCATGGAAGGAAGTTGATTTGAGCATAATTATAAGGTATATAAAAATGTTCCAATGTTCACAGGGCATTGTCTCAGTGGGTGGAGAATCACTCATTAAATAAGAGAATACTGAATTCCCATCCTGGAGAGCTCTGCCACATTCTCTAAGGAAGCAGCAACAGTACCCCAAGAGCAGGGGCAGTGACTAGTGAAGGAGGATGATCCACTGATGGGCCCTTGATATTGATAACTAGCCTTATGAGTCTTTGCTCTTGAAATTGAAACTTGGCCTATTATTATGGGGTGCCTAAGGGTTGCCCCCTGAGAGCCTCCTTGTTGCTCAAAGGTGGCCTGGCCTCTCTCTAGGCCAAACTCTGCATATGAATGCAATACCTTCCTCCCATGATGGGACATGACTCCCAGGGATGAGCTTCCCTGGCACCGAGGGATTACTACCAAGTGCCAACTGGCAATGCAACTGGAAAAAGACCTTGAATAAAAGGGGGGAAAGGTAAAGACAAATGAGTTTATATGGCTAAGAGACTTCAAAATGAGTCATGAGGTCATCCCAGAGGTAATGCTTATGCACATGTCAGTAGGATCTCAGGATTCCAAAGTGGATATCACCCCAAATAGGAGGGCTACTGAAGGCTCTGGAGACACCCATGTCCAATGTCAGGGCAGATAGCTCCAGAGATTGGTGCCTTGCCAGTGGGCCCTACTTTGTGGTTTGTGCTCCTGAGAGTAACAGAGTTGGATTCAACCATGTTTTCCCTACACATGGCTCATCTGTCCCTTCTATTCAAACTTATACTTGGTGCTGGAGTTTGTAGGTGCACATCCAGAGACTTGAGTCTTTGGGCTGTCCATGTGCCACCTGGTCCTGGAACCTAGGCGGAGCAGCAACTCCTACTCTACAGTTCATTGGACTCACCCAGGACAATTGGTGGGGAGATGATGATGGACAACAGCTGTCCCAGGGAATGGGGAGAGTCTGCAGCTGTAGGCAGGATAATCCTATCCATTTTCCCCACAGGATATAAGCTCCCTCTCAACTGGGAGTGGAGTGGACATGACCATCCCAGACTCCTCAGGATGGGGGGAAGAGCTATGGACTAGAGTGGACTTACTGGTATTCTAATATAGACATTTTGTGATACAAGCAATGGAAGAAATTACAACATTGATGTGGAGCCAGTGGCCATTGGAGGCTCTGGGGACAGGGAAAGGGAAAAGCAGTTGTAATACAGAGGCTTTTTTGGAACTTGGGAATTGTCCTGAGTGACATTACAATGACAGATATAGGCCATTTCATATCATCATATAACATTCAGAACTCTATGGGAGAGAGTGTGGTCTACAATGTGAACTATGGTCCATGCTTAATGGCAAAGCCCCAGATTGTGTTTATCAATTGTGATTAATGTGCTACACTAATGAAGGATGCTTATGTGGGAAGTTGTGGGAGTTGTGAGAGTTATGGGAGGTGGGGAGTATGGGAATCCCTATATTTTTTTGTGTAACATTTATGTAATCTAAGTATCTTTTTTTAAAAAAGGAAAAAAAAATGAATAAAAATAAAGGAAGCAGTTGGACCCCTGTTTGTAGACAGTCCTTTGCTTATTTCATATTCTCCCAATTATTAACAGAAGTTAAATAAAATAAATAAATATGTCTGTGACAAAAAAATAGGAAGATTTTATTTGGTGGAAATTATTATGCTACATCTCTTACTTCCTTTCTGCAATTAGTAGTTACCTCATCTAAAATGTGTGACAAAACTGCTAAACTTAAGGCTCATTAAAAAAAATAATAATAATAAACCCTACACACTGATTAAAATTAATCATATACTTCTGAAAATTTACAATAGCAATTAACAATGCCCTATACTTTGCATGGTTTCTTATGAAGTTGTTTTAGAAAAAAGCATATTTGATATACATATAGACTATGAGTATGATTTTAGGGAGTTCATGGATTTATTTGAATTTCATCCATGGACTCCAAATTAATATCCCATAGTCTAATATTTTGCAGAATCTCTGTAAGTTTTACTGACACATAATCAAAGGTCCAATTGCAATGGTCCTGAATGTGGTGTAATTTTTTAAAAATAAAAAAAATCTTTTCACTGTGAGTCATTTTTTCTATGCTTGAAAATGGACACTCCTCTTTGAATTTACTAAAAGATATAAAATGATGAAGTAAGTAAATATATATTTACCATATATTTAGGAATAACCAATATAGTAAAGATATCAGTTTACCCAAAATAATCTATATATCAAATAATTTAAAATCAAATATCTGACAAAAAATTCATGAAATTTATTTAAAAGTTGATTCCAAAATTCAGAAATATATAATATCCAAAATAAGTAAGCTAACTTTCTAAAAATAGAAAAGAAGTATACATATCCTTGCAGATATTGAAATATATTATAAAACTATGGCCTTTAAAGTATAGCTGGAATAAGCAGGTTGATAGACTTGAAGGCATTCAGTAAACATACCCTTCAGTGTATTGGGATTTAAACTATGTGTAAGTTAACATTTCTAATCATATGAAATAACAGATTTTTCAGCTATTAGGACTTTCAGTCTCCATCTGAGGAAGAAGGAAATAGTCATAAAAAATGTATTCCAGATGGTTGAAAGATACAAATGTATGAGACAAAATATATATATATACTGGAAGAGCAATTAGCAGAATGTATTTGTTAGGGTAGAGAAAAATTTTAAAGCATGTAATGCAAATTCATAAAGAAAAATATAACACATTTTAAACTTTTGTGTGACAAAATTCCATATGAACAAAAGTATTTTAAAGAGCAGCAGAACACAGGAAATTTTGTGTAACACCTACAAATCAATAAAATAAATATAAGTAAGCCAATTTTGCAAAAGAGTAAAATGTTGTAATAGGAATTGGAATAAAAATTCCAATTGTTCAATAAGCATATTTAAAAATACTCAAGCTCATTAAGATAGAGGAAATGCAAATTAAACAATGAGTTTTTTTTAATCATACATCACTTTCATGAAAATAAAATGAAAAACCTGTCCATATAAAAGTTTGATGATGTTTTAGGAAATCAGCATGTTACCTTTTGAAACTGGCATATATTCATTGTAACCATGTTTAAATTTGGAAAATAGAAGTGATCTAAACATCTAACAATAATAGAATGTAAATGACATGTGATAGGTACTTATTATGGAAAATAAGCCAGAAATTTAAATTTTGGCTCTATCTGGTACATCTAACATGAATAAATCACTAAGCTATATTGTTGAGCAAAACACAGGCACACAATGATAATCACAATATGATAACATGTTAAAAGTTACTCCAAAAAATGTAATTTAAATTATATAAATACCTGTGTCCTCTTTAATGAATAGAAAAAGGTGTGGAAGGAAATATTTCCCTTTGGGAACAAAGGGAGTGAAAGTCAAAGTGGATTATAGTGTTATACAATATTCTTATTTCTTTTTAAAGGATATCATATTTCAATATTATTTCATAAAGTTAATTAAAAACTCATTAAGTATTAATATGAAATAAGAATAATACATTATATAATCAATGAAATAAAACAAAGTAAAATACAAACCACAATCCAGTATTACAATTCAGGGAACTGTTGCAAAACTTATTCTTTGGTAGTTATTACATTGTTTATTCAATTACTCTTAGTAAATTGCACATAGATACTATTCCCTAAGCATTATATCCCAGGACTTTCCATTATTTGAATTTCAGATGCATTTAACTAGTAGATATATTTCTGCTCCCCTCCCTCCGTGAGGAGATATTTGATATAGAGAAGCAGGAATCATTTATATCTGCACCCACATTTATAATAAAATCTGCATACATATAACTGAATTTCATTTTAGTGTCAGCATTAAAAAGTAGGATTCTGTTTAAACTTTTATAATTTGATAACATTTGGATAAATCCTAAATTGATCTTTTAAATCTAATTGCTGTTATTATTGAGTACTCAAAGTTATAATTTTTTTTTCCTGATTCCTTGGCTTGCTGAATTCACAATGGCTCTTATTATAGCTTTAATGGAAGGAAACAATAAATTTGTAGCAGGTGAGAAAGGATGCTGAGTAATCAGGGTATGCTACACAAAAGTTTAACAGCCTCTAATATGTATATACTGAATATACTAAATAGAAATGCCATCATATTTACAGCTTCTAATTACCTGAAATCATCATCTTTGTTACAATAAATTCATGAAGAGAATCCACACTGTACAAAATCTTGAAAGGGACATTCAGGACACAAATGTTCATGCTGCCTCACCCTGACCTCTAAAAAGAATATAAATGGAAAAACATTCAACACTTGATTTTCAGGGTTACATTGGTTCCTTAGCCTAGGGCTAATCCTCAACTCCTAAAATATAATTTGAGGTTTTACCCATAAGGAAGGGAGGTTATCATTGTGCTTGGTAGAGTTTGAGTTAGACTAAATGGGTTCAAATATACTTATCTGTGAATAATGTTAGACAAGTTTCATACATATCTGAGCCTTATTTCTGTCATCTATAAAATAGTGATAATAACAGTACCTATCATAAGGATTCTTATAAGAATTAAATGAAATGATCCATATAAGACACTTGATTAAAGATTCATGTGTCTAATACATTGCAATAATTCACTAAATATTAGATCTTTTACTGTTAATTTTAAAAAGAATTATATTGTGTGAATGTTTCACCATTTGTAACACAAAACAATCACAAGGAATAAATTTTGTTCAATGAGGTTAGCTCATTATCTTTTACCAGTGAATATAGTTATTTATAGCAGTTATAAAGTATTAAATATTTTGAAACTTTTCTGTAGTGAAAATTCCAAAATAACTATCAGGGAGCAGACTGGATAACAGGAGTTCCCATTTCAGAGATAGGAGAACCAAAACCATCTATGAAGACTTCCAGTAGTCTATAAAAAAGATAATTTGTCTATTATAATTAACGATAATTGAATTCATCATTTCCAGAAAATAATCATTTTGTTCCTATATTCTATTCATGACATTTCATAGCTTTGTGAGTTTTTTTGAAAATTTCTATAATATGTGTGAGTTCTACCTTTTTTAAAAAAGTAACTATTCATTATATAATTTGAATCTGTCCAACTGTGGCTACTGAAATTTCCTTCTGTAATATCACATTCAATTCAAAAGTCTGGAATTATTGCAAGAGCCTAAGACACAGTAAAACTGGAAATGGATGTCCTGTTCTTGATCTGCCATTACCTGTTAATGTGATTTAGGAAAAGTCCTTCAAATGCATCTATTTCCTTATGGATAAAAGGAGAAATTGTGGTGTTCATGCATTCTTTCACATGCAAAAAACTATTTTTTAATTAAGCTACTTACTAAATTATTTATTGGTAAATTTATCAAAATTTTAAGACTTGCTCACATACTCCAGGAACATCCAGAGTACATACCTTTCACCACAACTGTAAGGAATTAGTTTGTGAGGGCTGATGTATCATGCCTGAAGAGCTCTATGACCCTTTTACTCTGTGGGAACTGCTGCCACAGACTTGGATGCTAAATACAATGAGGATGATGTGATCCTTGGTTAGCAGATGTCAAGTGGTTGGCTCTTAATTCCAAAGCAAGTTGGGAGTGGTGAATATAATAGACAGTTGAGTCAAAGCAATAATCAGAATAGTCTCATTCACAAAGAATGTATGGCATTGGTTATTTGATGATGGGGTACCTAGAAGTGAAATAGATGGGCATTCTACTAAAATCTTTCATGATCTGTATAATCAGAAAAGTTCTAAATAAAGTGAACAAAAATCTAACTTGAATCACAAAAAGAGTGTCTTACACCTCAATCAATCCCAATAAACTTGAGAAAGTTTATAAACTCAGAACTCCTATAATGAAGGAAAGTAAATGTTCCCTCGGTCAAAGACACTGATTGCCAAAAATGTATATGGTTAATCTTCTTCCCAACCTTCCCCAAAGGTACCTATGGCCTATTTCCAGGGTGACTATGCATTGGGGAAAAGGAAATGATCAGGCATTTCAGAAAGTACTGGACACTGGCTCTGAAGTGGCATTAATTTCAATAGACCCAAAATGTTGCTGTGTTCCCACCACCCAGAGTAGGTGCTCACATGGAAGTAAGGTGATCAATGGAATTTTAGTTCAGGTGCATCTCACAGATGGTCCAGTGGCTCCTCAAATACATTCTGTGGTTAATTCCCCAGTTTCAGAATGAGTAATTATAATGCATTCCAATTCCAGCAACTGGAATAATCCCCACATTGGTTGTCTCATCTGGGAATTGGGGGCTATGATGGTAGAAAAAGCCAAGTGGAAGCCACTAGAACTTCCACCTAACAAAATAGTAAGCCATAAGCACTAACTCATTCCTGGAGGAATTGCAATGATTAGTGCCACCATTAATGACTTGCCAAATGCAGGGATAGTGATCCCCACCACATCCCCATTAAACTGTCTTGTTTGGTTTGTGTAGAAAACTCATAGATTTTGGAGGATGATAGTGAATTAACCAGGAGGTGACATCAATTGCAGCTGCTGTTGCAGAAGTGGTATCAATACTTGAGCAAATTAACACATCATCTGATACCTAGTATGTAGCTATTGAAATGATAAATACTTTTTTTCAAGGACTATTAGTAAAATACAGCAGAAACAGTTTGCTTTCAGCTGGGAGGGCCGGCAATTTACCTTCACCCTTGTACCCCAGGGATTTACCAACTCTTAGACCTATGCCATAATCTACTCCATCAGGAACTTGATCACCTTCCCCTTCCACAAGATATCACACTTGTCCATTACACTGGTGACATTATATTGATTGTACATAGTGAGCAGAAATGTAGCAACTTCTATAGACTTATTGATAAGATATCTGTGTACCAAAGGATGGCAAATAAAACTTCAGTGACCACAGTGAAACTTCTTGGCATTCACTGGGACAGAGAATTTTGAGGTATCCTTGTAATGGCATGAAATAAATATTTGTTGCCTCATCATCTTTTCTAGTCATAAATTCCCCTTGAGTAACCAACCCAATTATCCTTGCCCCAGTTAGACTAACCATCAGCCCCTAGCAAGGCCTGAACCTCCATATGGCTTGGATAAGAGCTGCCCTCAACTTCTCCAAATGACCCTTGCCACTTCTGCATTTCATGCCAAATAGTTTAAAGCTGCCCTACTCCTCCCCTTTGGGTCACAAGGAAGGTAAAAGGCAGAGATGCAAATTCTTCTTCTCTCTCTCCACACTTCCACTGACCCTCATGGAAGCCTAAGTTAGGAAAGTCCTGGACCACCTCCACTGCCCTCATTCTCCTTCTCTCCCTCCACACCCTTAGATCTAACCAAGCTGTCCTTTTATACACTTTTGGCTGTCTGACTATATGTTTTTGCATCTCATCACCTAAAAACTTCCATATAACATCAAAAATAATCCCTTCTATGGTGAAGGAAAAGCTATTGAGTCTGGCAACTCCTATAACTATAAGAAAGTCACAATACTAGTTGACCTTTTCTGGGTTTTAGAGTCAACATATTCCTCATTTGGGTATACTACTCCATTTATCAAGTGGACCAAAAAGCTGCTAGTTTTGCATCAAGACTGGAACAATGGAAGTTCCACAATAAGTCCAGGTTTGAAGGCATGCTGTTCTGTTATTTGAGCTGTATAATCCAGTAGATCTAATAAAAAATTTGTATCAAATAGAAATGTTATTTGAAGCCTTTGGCAGGCCCCCAGTGAAGAATTATAATACAGACCCTATAGATTTTGGAGTAATCCTTGGGACAATTTGAGATAACTATTCCCCTTGGAGAAACAGCTTTTGGCCTGATACTGGGCCATAAAAGAGACTGAACACTCAACAATGGTTCACCAGGTTACCATGAGACCTGACCTGCTTATCATGAACTGGGTATTATCTGTCCTACCAAGCCATTAAGTTAGGTGTGTACTGTAACAACCCACCATCAAACAGAAATAGTATATATGAAATTGGCCATGAGAAGGCCCTGATGGCATAGTGTTCCAAATGCCCAAGTGCCTTACTCCTGCCACATTTTATTTCCATTCTCAGCTTAAGCAGTGGATGCTTGGATAGTTCCATATGACTAGTTGAGTTGACTCAGGAAGGGAAATTTTGGAACTGGTTTACAGATGGTTCACATTAATGTAAGAACTACCCATAGAGGATCGTGGCAGCACAACAGCAACTTTTTGGAATATCCTTAAATGACAGTAGTAAAGAGAAATCCACCCAATAGCCAGAATTTCAAGAATGCATCTGATCATTCATTTTGTTTGAAAGGAGATATGACTGGAGATGCATTTGCATAATAAATAACAGGTTATATTGCAATAGCTTGGCTAGATATTCAAAGGGTTGGAAGAAACATGATTGCAAAATTGATAACAAACAGGTCTGCAGATGAAATATATAAGTAGACCTTTTTCATTGAGAGAAAAATATGAGGATATTTGTATCCCATATGAGTGATCACCAGAGGGGGACCTCAGCAGAGGAAGATTTTAATGTCATATGGATGGGATGACCCTTTCTGTGATACTAGTCAGCCTCTTTTCCAAGCTACTTCTGTCATTGCACAATGGGCTTGTGAACAAAGTGACCCTGGTGGTAGGGTTGGAAGTTATGCATGGGTTCAGCAATATGTTCTTCTATTCCCAAAGCCTAATTAGGCTACAACAACTGATGAGAGCCCAGTCTGCCAGCATGAGAGACCAACACTGAGTCTTAGTATGACACCATTCCCCAAGGGAATCAACCTGATACCTGGTAGAAGGTTAATTACACTGGACCACTTCCATCATGAAAGGGGCTGTGATTTGATCTCACTGGATTAGGCAATTTACCTTCCCTGCATGCAATGATTCTGCCAAAACTACCATCCGTAGACTTACAGAATGCTTTCTCCAGCATCACGTTATTTGATACAACATTGTTTCTGATTGAGAAACCCACTGCAAAGCAAATAATGTGCAGCTATGGGCCCATGTTCACAGAATTCAATTGTCTTATTTACCATGCTTCCCATCATTCTGAAGCAGCTGGATTTACAGAACAGTGGAATAGGTTTTAAATGATCAATTTTCGTGCCAAGTGGATGGCAATAACTTTCAGGGCTGAGTAGTGCTCCCCAAGAGATGGTATATGCTTTAAATCACATACATACCCATAGCCAAGATTCATGCATCCAGAAATCATGGTGGTGGACATATGAGCAGCACCACTTACTACTTCCTCCAGTAGTTCACTAGAAAAATATTTGCTTCCTATCCTGGAAACCAGATCAGCTTGTCTAGAGGTCTTAGTTCCAAATGGAGGGGTACTCCTCCAGTAGACACAATAATGGTAGCATTGAATTGGAAGCTACGGCCATCACCCAGTCACTTTGGTTTCCTCATACTTCTGAATCAACATGGAAAGTAGGGAGATACTGACTTGAGTGATTGATCCTGACTACCAAGTAGAAATTAGACTACTACCACTCAGTGGCATTAAGGAAGAGTATTTCTGGGGTTAAGGAGGAGTATTCCAGGGATACAGGATTCCTTAGGGAGTCTTTTAAATTTAGCATGCCCTGTGATTAAAATCAATGGAAAACTACAATAACCGAATCCAGGTCCAGACTTTTCAGGAATTAAAATTTAGGTCACTCCATCAAGGAAAGAACCAAGACAAATTGAAATGAAGGCTGCGGGTAAATGGAATATGGAATGGCTAGTGGAAGATGGCAGTTATTATCATCTTCCATGACCACATGACTAGTTGTGGAAACAAGAAATGTTATTTTGTGCTACATGTATTTTGTGTGTATATCAAATATCTTAATTTTCTCCCCTTATCCTCTTATCATATATAATAAATTATATAAATTCTACAAAATAATATTAAATATATAATGTATACCAGTGAATATTACCCAAGAACCTGTATCCTTTTCTGGGGAATGAGTTAGTGCATTTTGAGTTGTACACCAATCATGTAGGTGGAGGTATGACTGTGTTATTGCCTTTATTTGGTGGCTAAGAATGGTTTAAGAGATGTGTATAAGTGCCAAATTGACAAAGGATGGACTGTGATGGTTAATATGTCAACTTAACTAGGTTATGGTCTCCAGTCATTTGGTCAAGGAAGAACAGCCTGATTTAACAACATGAAGGTATTTCTTAGATGGATTTGCATCTATATTCAGTTGATTACAACTAATGAAATTGTAAAATAAACAAAGGAGATTGCCCTCAGCAATGATGGGAGTTTCCTCATCAAAGCAATTGGAGGTCCTAAAGCCAGAACTGAGGAATTCAGAACTCAGAATAATGGATTTCTGTTTCTACCTCAGCCAGCCAGCTTCTACAGAGGAAGTCAATTGTAGTGTCATCAGAGTTTCCAAAATACAGCCTACACTATGGAATTCAGATTTGCCATTCCCCACAGTCATGTGACCCAATCTCTATAATAAATCACTTAATATTATATATAAATCCAGTAGTGATATTTCTCTGGAGAACCCTGACTAATACACAATGTATCCCAAAATTGTTTTGTGAATAATCCTAGCTAGGCTCCTTTCCCTAATGTGTACCAGGAGTATTTACACACAGAAGGTACTTCTCCTTGCAGTGACTTTGCCTCTATTGTATTTCTGTTCTATATTTACTAAATTCATTTTTGATTCATAACCTACTAGGTTTACACCAGCCTTTCAAATTCTACTATAACTATTAAAAATTTCCTAAAGAAAACCACTTCAAAAAACCATAATTCCCTTTTTAACTGATGCTATGAGAAAGAAAAATTATTTATTGGATAGTTATATATTTCATTGATTATAACATACAGTTGTCATAGCATTTTATTAAGTTTTTGTATTATATTACAAAAAAAACCTGAATTTTTCTCAGGAAGATGAGAATTAAATGCACAAGGTTAACTGTTATAACACTAATTAATAAAACTGTGGGATAAAAATTATCATATAAAGTGAAAAAGCACTTACAGTGTTTATTTAGGGGAAAACACAAAGATCAAAAAGAAGATTAAAATATTCAAAAATGTTAAAGTTATCAGTGGAGAGAAATTGTTTTCTTTTTCTTTGATTTTCTACATTTTTGAAAATTTCATGATACTATAATGATTGAAAAAGTAGTTTGAAAATATGTATATATAATGTGAACCCAATTTTGTTTATATAAAGTGTGTACATATAAAACACATTAAAAGCATTTGTATCTAGTTGTAGGGATAGTACATTTTATATGCATTTTAATGGATATTTTTAAAAGAAGCCAGAATAGGAAAACATACTTTTTTTTTCACTGTAAGAAGTACAAAATCCATGGGAGCAAATATTATTTCTGAATAGGAGGAAAGATAGAAAGATCCAGAGACAGGGACACTGAGAAGTCTGCAAGCAGAAAGAGGTGAAAACTCAGGGGGTATCCCAGGGAAGAAATTCTTCTTCATAAAGAGGAAGAACAACTGTGAAAACATTACCTAGACTGGAGGAAGCATTCAAAAGAACAGCATAATAATACCTAAAAGGTTTCCCTTGGCTTTTAGGGAATTGACTGTAAAGTAAAAAAAAAAAAAAAAAAAAAAAAAAACAACTTAGAATTGCTTTCAAGCTAATTCTTTTAAAGCATATCAAAGCTCACATCCTGGATTGCTTCAGTGACTTGGATAATTGTTTTAGGCTTGTCTTGCATGTTTCTTACCCCATTAAATTATCAAATAGAATATATAAAGAAAAGTGAAAAAAAATGTTATGGTTAATATATCCCTGAATCCTCCATTTCAATCAAGAAGCAGAGCACTGCCATAACCTCCAAAGCCTATGTTATGGCCCTTTCTAAATGAAATCCTTCTCTTCTTCTTGAATTAGCTATTCCTCTGGCTTTTATTGATAATCTATTCTTTACCTGATAACCTTAGACAGCATTTTATCATGGAAGTTCTTAATGGCTATTTCAGTGGGTAACTCTGAGTACTGAATGAGATTATTTGGTGTTTGGACCACACAGGAAGTGCTCAAACATGTTTGCTATTACTTACTCTGCTAATGCTGCACATTGGAACTCAGGTTCCAACTTTGGATGCATTGTGAAAGAAGAAACCAAGGAAAGGGGGATGTACAGAAATGATAAAGAGCAAAGGAGAGATAAAATTATGTTCAGCCATAAATGTGTATATTTTTTCAAATTCTTCTAATGGGCATTCTCTAAGTCCACAGAGGGTTTAAGTTTATAATTTTTCAGGAAATCTACTTAAAATAATAGATGGATGTAAACAAAACATATTCTAATCCTCTCAGAGAACAAAATGAGGACACATTTAGAGGAGAGATGAGACTAACATGCGGGACAAGAATTTTCTTTTCTCCTGATTCAGTTTAAAGAGATTATGGAAAGGAATATGTCCTCAAAGCAAACGCCCTAAAAATTTGTTTTCATTAAAAAAAAAAAAAACTTTCATAAAGAGCAGGAACATTCAATCATGGGAACACAGGGGAAATGACTGACTAAGATGCTTGAATCACACACAGCTGGGCTAATACAGGCTTGCAAACTGTGGGGAAAAACCCACCCGGAGGACTGAAAGAGCAATCCAGATTCTATCCTAGCTCTGCTGAGTCTAATAATGTGGATATAAAAGAAATCCACCAGGTGAGTTACTTATTTGGGAAGGTAATTCCAAACATGCAAGGAAAAGTCAAAGCCATAGAACAATAAAAATGTAGTTTAACCATTTATAATTTACCCAGTATTTAGTTAATCATGTGAGTTAGACCCATATGGAAATAATTTTAGTAGTGAGATTCAGAACTTTATTTGACTCATTTCAATATTAAAATTATTTTACTTGCCTTCAAACTGTTGCTCAGAGTATAAAATATCACATTTTTTGTGGGAAAATGTTGAGAGACAGGTGTCAGGATGTGGTTTTCTTTTACAAAATGCAGGAGGAATTAGAAAGTGTGCATTATCAAAAGTATTAACAGTGAGGGAAATATGAATTCAAGAAGCTGAAATGAAATAATCTGAGCAGTAGGAGAATAACCACCATTTCAGTGAAGAAAGTGGAGGAATGGTCCCACAACAATTGAAGCAAAATCAGAAGAACCTGTATGATGAATTATGTCCCTTCCTTTCCACTGTTGGCCCTGTATGTGTGATATATGCTGAATTTATTTTTGACTCCTTTGTATAGATAATGGACTTCTAAATAATTAAATTTAAATAAGGTATACTTTCTGATTTTCATTGAGATCAAGACAGCAATAAATTCAAGGAGTTGCTCATGTAGTTTGATGAGATATTCTAGACATGCAGAACTAATGATTCTTAGTGGTCTGGAAAATTCATTTAAGAAGAAAACATTATTAGGGCTTTGAGTAGAAAGTCAATGAAGTATTGATTAAGAAAAAGTGAATTCATATGATACCAGAGTGGTGAGAAGACCAAACTGGAAAGAACAAATAAGCTCCCAGTAGCACTGACTACCATAATTACCACCCCCAATGCCCACATTCCAAGGAGAAACCCACCCCCAGGCCTGAAAGAGCAATGCTCATGTTTGAAAATATAAAATTCAGTGCTTTCTTTTTGGGTATGTTAACTGTAACTTTCTTACTCTTTGTAGGTTGCCTAGATATTTAGGAGAGGGAAAGGATGAGTTTTAATTTTTTTTTTTATTATGGGTAAAAATCAAAATTCTCACAATACATACACACATTTGCAAAATGATATATAAATATATATGCATATATGTGTATTTTCTTACAAAAATGTTATTGACATATATATATATACATATATTTTAAGAAGTGCTTAGATTATCCAAAATATTACACGGAACCCACTGGGATTCCCATGTTGCCCACCTCCCACACCTCCCACCACATCCCACACAAACATCTCCCACAGTGTGGCCCACCACCCTCAATGAACTTACACATCCTGGAGCCTTGCCACCAACCATAGACCACAGTTTACACTGTAGACCACATTCTCTCCCACTCAGTTCTGAGTGGTGTCTGCTGATTTAAAATGGCCTACATCCGTTGCCACAACAGTACTCAGGATAACCTCCAACTCCCAAAGAAGTCCCTGTATTTCAACTGCTCATCCCCTCTCTACCCCAAAAGTGTCAAGTGGCCACTGGCTCCACCTCATTGTTATAATATCTTGCATTGCTAGAATCACCATATGTGAACAAGAGAATACCATCAAGTCTACTCTAGTCCATAGTTCTTCCCCCAATCCAGAGGGGACTGGGATGGTGATGTCCACTCCAACTCCAAGTGAGAGAGGGCTTATATCCCATGGATATGGTGGGTGGGAAGATCCTGCCTGCAGATGCAGGCCCTCTCCATTCCCTGGGATGGCCATTGCCCATCGTTGTCTCCTCACCAGGTGACTTGGATGAGTCCATTGAGCTGTAGGGTAGGAGCTGCAGCTCCACCTAGATTTCATGCACTCCTGGCACATAGGTAGGCGGGAGGCTCCAGTCTCTGGAAGTATACCTAAAAACTCCAGCATCACGTATAGGTTTGAATAGAAGGGACTGATGAACCCTGTGCAGGGAGGACTTATTTGAGTCCAATTCTATCACTCTCAGGAGCACAGATTCCAAAATAGAACCCACTGATAAGGCATCAGTTTCTGGGGCTATCCCCCCTTACATAGGATCCGGGTGTCTCCGGAGCTCTCAGGAACCCCAATGAGTGGGGTGATAGGCACTTAGATGTTCTATGAGCTCCTACTGAGGTGTGCGTAAGAGTTACCTCTGGGATGACCTCCCGACTCTCTTCGAAGTCTCTTAGCCACTTGAACTCATTTTTCTTTACCATTTCCCCCTTTTATTCAAGGTCTTTTTCCAGTTGTGTTGCCAGTTGGCACTTGGTATTAATCCCTCGTTGCCAGGGAGGCTCATCCCTGGGAGTCATGTCCCATGTTGGGGGGAAGGTAATGCAATCATATGCTGAGTTTGGCTTAGAGAGAGGCCACATTTGAGCAACAAGGAAGCTCTCAGGTGGCAACCCTTAGGCACCCCACAACTGCAGGCTAAGTCTCATTTACAAGAGCAAAGACTCACAAGGGTAGTCATCAATAAAAAAACACATCAGTGGGTCATCCTATTTTGACAGGCACTGTCCCTACACTCAGAGGACAATTGCTGCTCCCTTGGAGACTGTGGCAGAGCTCTCCAGGCTAGGAATTCAGATTCCCTCATTTATTGTGTGATTATCCACCCATCGTGACCATGCCACATCCCCCGATCCTTTGAAAGATTTTATATATCTTTCATGTATATTCGGATGAACCAATCTCCATGAAACGTCCCACCAGACACCCACCCCCCCAATAATCTCCCGCAACCCATTGTAACACTTCTGTGATCCAAATCCTCCATGAACATTTAGTCCATAAAATAATCAAATACACTTACTAGGAAAAAGAAACAAGTGTGATAATCTTACATGCAAGACACAAACATAAGGAAATTCAGGGGGAAAAAAAAAGAGAGAGAGAAGGAAAAAAAACAAATAATAAAACAAAGAACAAAACAAAATAAAATATAATTAGTGGATTGGGATATTCAAGAAATGGGCAAAAAAGCAAAGGAAATGCCTTTAATATATATATATATATTCATTTTTTTTCCTTTATCTTTTCCTCTTTCTCCTTTTTCCTTCCCTTTATCACTGTGTTATCAGATGTCTGGTGTGCCGTGACACCTTCCTCCTCTCAATCCCCATTGTCTCCCAATTTTTCATTTAATTTTCAAAGAAGTTTTAGGTCACAGCAAAGTCACACACGGAGTGCCGGAGACTCCTGGATAGCAAACCAACCCCCTTCCCCACCCCTTATTGACTCCCCCCCATTTTTATTTTGGTTGTTAGCATTGTTATAACTGTTATACAGATAGCAAAATATAGCAACTAAACATTGTCAGAGATTTACACTATAGTTTACAATTTAGATGTTACAGTTTAATAATTTTGATGATATTTACCATGTCTTGTGTCCATTACTGTAAGGTAATGAAAAACCTTCCACATGACCACCAAACAACCCATTAGATCTTGACTGTTCCCTTCACCCCAGCCCCCCAGGTCCCGTGATAAACCCCTCTCTCAACCCATGGAATGTCAAGATTCACAGTTACATATCCTGGGGATTTGAATCAGCCCTTCCTAATCCACCCACACCCCAGTGCTGCACCACCAAACCCAGGAACACCACCACTCATCTGCCCCATAGATTATGTCCATATGGGTGATGGCTGAAAGCCTGCTCTTAACCTACTCTCCTTTGTTAACCTATCTTTCAGACAATGGTTCTCAGAGACTGCTCACTTTTCTCAGTTCAGATCAGTGAGGTCATATACTGTTCATCCTTCAGTGACTGGCTTGCTTCACTCAACATAAGGTCATCAAGATTCATCCACGTTATTCCATGTGTTAGCACTTTGTTCCTTCTTACAGCTGAGTAATATTCCATTGTATGTATGTACCACATTTTGCTTATCCATTCGTCTGTTGATGGGCACCGGGGCTGATTCCAACTTTTGTCAATGGTGAACAATGCCGCTATGAACATTGGTGTGCATATATCTGTTTGTATTTTTGTTTTCAGTTCTTCTGGGTATATACCCAGCAGTGGAATTGCTGGATCATATGGAAGATCTATTGCTAATTTTCTGAGGAACTGCCAAACTATCCTCCACAGTGGCTGGACCATACCGCAGTCCCACCAGCAGTGGATGAGGGTTCCTATTCCTCCACATCCTCTCCAACATTTAGTGTCTCCTGTTTTTTTAATAGCTGCCATTCTGATGGGTGTAAGATGGTATCTCATTGTAGTTT
>JAKSZT010054587.1:3474950-3504206 GCA_026826555.1 Tolypeutes matacus
CATTGTATGTATGTACCACATTTTGCTTATCCATTCGTCTGTTGATGGGCACCGGGGCTGATTCAAACTTTTGGCAATGGTGAACAATGCCGCTATGAACATTGGTGTGCATATATCTGTTTGAATTTTTGTTTTCAGTTCTTCTGGGTATATACCCAGCAGTGGAATTGCTGGATCATATGGAAGATCTATTGCTAGTTTTCTGAGGAACTGCCAAACTATCCTCCACAGTGGCTGGACCATACCGCAGTCCCACCAGCAGTGGATGAGGGTTCCTATTCCTCCACATCCTCTCCAACATTTAGTGTCTCCTGTTTTTTTAATAGCTGCCATTCTGATGGGTGTAAGATGGTATCTCATTGTAGTTTTGATTTGCATTTCCCTGATAGCAAGTGATGTTGAGCATTTTTTCATGTGCTCTTTAGCCATTTGTATTTCTTCCTTGGAGAAGTCTCTTTTCAGGTCACTTGCCCATTTTTTATATGGGTTGTTTGTCCTTTTATTTTCGAGGTAAAGGATTTCTTTATATATGCAGGATATTAGGGTCCTATCAGATATATGTTTGCCGAATATTTTTTCCCATTGGGTAGGTTGCCTTTTTATTTTCTTAATAACATCCTTAGAGGTGCAGAAGTTTTTAGTTTTGAGAAGATCCCATTTATCAATTTTTTCTCTTGCTGCTCGTGCTTTGGCTGTGAAGTTCATGAAACCATTTCCTATTACAAGGTCCTGTAGATGCTTCCCTACATTATCTTCCAAGGTTTTTATGGTTTTGGCTCTTATATTTAGATCTTTGATCCATCTTGAGTTGATTTTTGTATAAGGTGTGAGATGGTATTCTTCTCTCATTCTTTTGGATATGGATATCCAGTTCTCTAAGCACCACTTGTTAAAGAGGCCACTCTCTCCCAACTGATTGAGTTTCGTGGCCTTGTCAAATATCAGATGACTGTATACGCGAGGATCTATATCAGAACTCTCAATCCGGTTCCATTGGTCAGTAGGTCTATCCTTGTGCCAATACCACGCAGTTTTGATCACTGTAGCTTTGTAGTATGTTTTAAAGTCAGGTAATTTGATAACTCCAACTTCGTTTTTCTTTTTCAATATATCTTTGGCAATTCGGGGCCTCTTACCTCTCCAAATATATTTTGTGGTTAGTTTTTCCAGTTCCTTAAATAATATATTATTGACTTTTATTTGGATTGCATTAAATCTGTAGATTAGGTTGGGTAGGATAGACATCTTGATGATGTTTAGTCTTCCCATCCATGAACAGGGAATATTTTTCCATTTATTTAAGTCTTCTTTGATTTCCTTTAACAGTGTTGTGTAGTTTTCTGTATATAAGTCCTTTACATCTTTAGTTAAATTTATTCCTAGGTATTTGATTCTTTTGTTTACTATTGTAAATGGTATATTTTTCCTGATTTCCTCCTCAGTTTGCTGGTTATTGGTGTACAGAAATGCCACTGATTTTTGAGCGTTGAGCTTATAGCCTGCAACATTACTGAACTCCTTTATTAGTGCTAGAAGACTTGTTGTCGATTTCTTAGGGCTTTCTATGTATACGATCATGTCATCTGCAAATAATGAAATTTTTACTTCTTCTTTTCCAATCTGGATGCCTTTATATCCTTTTCTTGTCTCAGCGCTCATGCAAGTACTTCTAAGACAATATTAAATAGGAGTGGTGATAGTGGGCATCCGTGTCTTTTTCCCGAACTCAGAGGGAAGGCTTTTAGGATTTCACTGTTGAAAATGATGTTAGCTTTGGGTTTTTCATATATACCCTTTATCATTTTCAGAAAGTTTCCCTCTATTTCTATCTTTTGTAGTGTTTTTATGAGTAAAGAGTGCTGTATTTTTTCGAATGTTTTTTCTGCATCTATAGAGATGATCATGTGATTTTTTTCTTTCAGTTTGTTTATGTGGTGTATTACATTGATTGATTTTCTTATATTGAACCATCCTTGCATACCTGGGATGAAACCCACTTTGTCATGGTGTATAATCAATTTGATATATTGTTGAATGCGATTAGCAAGTATTTTGTTAAGGATTTTAGCATCTAGGTTCATTAGAGAAATTGGTCTGTAATTTTCCTTTCTTGTGGTATCCTTATTTGGTTTTGGTATTAGCGTAATGTTGGCATCATAGAATGAGTTTGGTAATATTCCTTCTACTTCTATTTTTTGGAAGAGCTTAAGTAGAATTGGTGTTCACTCTTTCTGGAATGTTTGGTAGAATTCAGCTGTGAAGCCATCTGGTCCTGGACTATTCTTAGTTGGGAGGTTTTTAATGACTGAGTCTATCTCTTTACTTGTAATTGGGCTGTTGAGTTCATCTATTTCTTCTTTCATCAATGTCGGCTGTTTGTGGGTTTCTAGAATCGTGTCCATTTCCTCTAAATTGTCATTCTTGTTTTCATATAATTTTTCAAAGTATCCTCTTATGATACTCCTTATTTCTGTGGGGTCAGTAGTGATATCACCTTGCTCATTCCTTATTTTATGTATTTGCATCTGTTCTCTCTTTTTCTTTGTTAGTCTGGCTAAGGGTTTGTCAATTTTGTTGATATTCTCGAAGAACCAGCTTTTGGTTTTGTTTATTGTTTCCAGTGCTTTCTTATTCTCTATTTCATTTGGTTCTGCTCTAATCTTGTTTATTTCCTGCTTTCTACTTCCTTTAGGTTTAGTTTGTTGTTGTTTTTCCAATTCCTCCAAGTGTGCAGATAGGTCTTCAATTTTAGCTCTTTCTTCTTTTTTAATATATGAATTTATGGCTATGAACTTCCCTCTCAGGACTACTTTCAATGCATCCCATTTCTTTTGATATTTTGTGTTGTTGTTTTCATTAGTTTCAAGGTAGTTACTGATTTCTTTTGAAATTCCCTCTTTGACCCATCGTTTGTCTAAGAGTGGGTTGCTTAACATCCATATCCTTGTGCCTAACCTCTTTTTCTGGCCCTTATTGATTTCCAACTTCATTCCGTTGTGGTCAGAGAAATTACTTTGTATAATCTCAATCTTTCTGAATTCATTGAGTGTTGTTCTGTGGCCTAGCATGTGGTCTATTTTGGAGTATGTTCCATGTGCCCTGGAGAAGAATGTAAATCCCACTCTATTTGGTTGTAGTGTTCTGTATATGTCTATTAAGTCCATATCTTCTAATGTATTGTTGAGTGCCTTTCTTTTTTTATTGATTCTTTGCCTAGATGTTCTGTCTAATGATGATAGTGGTGTGTTGAAATCCCCTGCTATAATTGTAGAGGAATTTATTTCTCCTCTTAGTTTTTCCAGAGTTTACCGCACGTATTTTGAGGCACCTCGATTAGGTGCGTAAATGTTGATTATTGTTCTCTCTTCTTGAGAGATTACTCCTTTTACTAATATGTACTGTCCATCTTTGTCTCTTACAATAGTTTTGCATTTAAAGTCTATTTTGTCTGATATTAGAATAGTTACTCCTGCCCTTTTTTGACTATTGTTAGCTTGTAAAATGGTTTTCCAGCCATTCACTTTCAGCCTCCTTGAATCCCTGGGCCGAAGGTGGATTTCTTGTAGACAGCATATAGATGGATCATATTTACTTATCCATTCTGCCAATCTGTGTCTTTTGATTGGTGAATTTAATTCATTAACATTCAGTTTTATTACTTGTAACGAATTTCTTACTTCAGTCATTTTTTCTTTGGGTTAATGTATGTCATATGTTATTTTGTTTCTCTTTTTGACTTTTCAGTTGTTTTTAAACTCTCCTCCAACTCTCTCTCCTTTGTTTTTTCCTTTCAACTTGTAGAGATTCCTTTAGTATTTCTTGAAGTGCTGGTTTCTTCTTGACATACTCTCTTAATTGCTGTTTATCTGTGAATATTTTGAACTCTCCATCATTTTTGAATGCCAATTTTGCTGGATAGACAATTCGTGGCTTGAAGTTTTTTTATTTTAGTGTTTTGAGTATGTCAAACCACTGTCTTCTTGCCTCCATGGTTTCAGCTGAGAAATCAGCACTTAATCATATTGTGCTTCCCTTGTATGTGATGGTTCTCTTTTCTCTTGCTGCCTTGAGTATTTTCTCTTTGTCTTGAGCATTGGACAGTTTGACAAGTATATGTCTTGGAGTGGGCCTGTTGGGATTTATACTATTTGGGGTTCGCTGTGCTTCCTGGATCTGCACATCCATCTCTCTCAATAGAGTTGGGAAGTTTTCAGCCATAACTTCCTTCAACACTCCTTCCGTTCCCTTTCCCTTCTCTTCTCCTTCTGGGATGCCCATAATGCGTATGTTTTTGCGTCTTGCATTATCGGTTAATTCCCTGAGACCATACTGGATTTTTTCTATCTTTTTGTCTATCTTTTCTACAATCTCTTTGATTTCAACTGTATTGTCTTCCATATCACTAATTCTTTCCTCTGCCTGTTCAATTCTGCTGCGATGTGAGTCCAGCGTCTTTTTCATTTCTTGACTTGTGTCTTTTTTCGCCATCATATCCATTACCTTTTTAGGTGTGTTAGCTATTTCTTCAGCATGTTCTCCCAGTGTCTTCTTTATATCCTTAATCTCTTCCTTCAGTTCTTTAAGTTGGTCCATGATATTTGTTTGGATACCTTTGATTAGTTGTTCGATGTACTGCATTGCTTCCTTGTTTTTATTTTGTGCACTGGACTTTTCCATGTTTTCCAGTTTTTCAGAGTCATTTGTATTTTTCTGTTGCCCTCTGGTCATCATATTATCTTGATGGGTTTGTTCAGTTGATTAGCTTTTCTCTATGCTCTAGAATTTTATTTAGCTGTTGGTTCTGCATGTGAGTTAAGTTTTCTATTTGGCAGTTTTTCTTCTTGCTTTTTTTCCTTACTTCTTTCTCTGTTTCCTTGAAGGCAAAAGGTTAAGGCCAGAGGAATCAAAAGATGTAAGGAAGTCAGAAGGATAATAGAAATATTGATAAGTTAGAAGAGGGGCAAAATGAGACTTAATGAGATGAATATTGAACTTGTGTAGGCAGTGTAGAGTACTACGAAAAAATATGTATTTCCTACAATGGACTGGGAAAACAAATGGAGGAATCTATATATATAGTGATTTAGAAGGCTAGAATTATGAGGAGGGAGAGAAATTGTAGAGAAAGGTCTGAAAGGAAAACGTTAATACTAAAAAAAAAAAAAAAGAAAATAGAAGAAGAAAACAAAATAGATGGGATAGAAATTGACACCCTTAAGTTGTGGGCCTATGAAAAAATGTTGTCTCTAAGAGCCACAACAGAAAACAGAAGGCAGAAAGATGCAGGAAGGATAAGCAATAGTTTGTAATACAGAATCAATATATACAGCGAGTGGAAAATTACTGAATAAGAAGCCCAGCAAAGAAGCGACCAGCTGGCAGCACCTATTTAAAAAAAAAATAGAAGGAAAAAGGAAGGGGGGAAGAAAATGGGAATAATAGCAATAGACCAGAAAGTAACAGAGAGAAACCAAAGATCCACACAGGCAAGCAGTCAAACAGAGCTAAGGGGGGTCAATGATTCCCCTAGGGTCCACGTGGATCCTTCCTGCCTACTTGTGTTTATCAATGAATTTCCCCACAGGGTTCTATATGCAGGTCCTGAAGCAGCTTTTAGCTATTAAACTAAATTAAAAAGAATTTATTTTTCATTTGTTGAGGAGTCCTCACTTTTTTTTTTTTTTTTTTTTTTTTTAGCCAAATGCAGGACCCAAAATAATTCCTCCTCTAGACCAGCCCCCTTACGGAAGGGACCCTAACTGGGCCCGTGGAAATTAATCAAGGACATCCCACTTTCAGGACTCCCCAGGTTAGTTGAAGCCCTTATGTTAGTCAGTGAGGAGTGCTAATGATGGCGGATTCCTCATCTTCTGGCGCCGAGCTCCAGCGTCACCGGGCTGCTCAGTAAATCAGTTTGAGTGCAGATTCGCGTCTGCTCTCAGCCTGATGCTGCTTCAGGTCAGCTTATCTGCTCCCCAAAGCTATGGGGTGGTGCAGGCAGCCAGATCAATATCTAAAAATAGAAAATATCCTTCCCTGTCTTCCTACCGAACCCTCCTTTTTTTGGGAAGTGTCCCTTCCTCCTGTCTCCGCAATGTCCCGGGTCTTATCCCTGGGTGGCTAGGGAAATCAGCTCCATTCCCCGACCAAAATCCCCCCTCCGGTTCACTGGGTGCTGATTAGCTCGTTTGCTCTTTTCACACAAGGTCCAAGGGGCGCCAGGCAGCCAGATCCCCAGAAAATAAAACTTTTTCACCCCGCCTGCGGCTCAAAATGGCCGTTTTATTTTATTTTTCCCTAACTGCGGGGCTCAACCTCCTGTGCCAACCTCCACCGGCAGCCTCAAAACTCACAAATCTCCACCTTTTGGTCCACGCCGCTGATCTGCCCCAATAGATGTCCCAAGCTTCTCACTCCACGCATGCACAGCTCAGACCCCCGGGCAGGACCCAGTCCACAATCTGCCTTGCTCTGGGAGCTTGCAGTGTGCACCCTCCTACACTAATGCCATCTTGCCTCCAGTCTGAAATTTTTGAGTATTGTTTAAACTTAGAGAATTTGGGTTCATTTCTTATCTCATTTTCCAACTACATGTCAAAATTAGAATGGCTGAAATCATTAGGTGTCAATAATTGTGGGGAGTATACTGTTTGGTATGAATCATAGGGCATTATGAAAAATTGGAGGTTTAAATATGAAACATTTGCTCCATATCATTTGTGATTATGAATTTGTGCTCTGGAATAAGAAAACTGTGGTTTCAAGTTCTGACTTGTTAAGTACTAGTTAGGTATTCTGTATGTAATTAATCCAGGAAAACTCAAGTAGTTTTTAACTCTTTAATTTCTCAGGTATGAACAACAAACTGAATATAATAATATATCCATTTACATAGTATTTTGTTCTTCTCATAGGTCTCCCCTATCTAATATTAAATTTGAAGCTCAGAACTCACTCACTGCTTTGATAAGGGAGAAACATTGCCTCTACATTTTGGATGAAGAAATCATTGTTGAAGGAAATGAAGTCACTTGCAAAGTTGACAACTAAAACTGATTGCAGTGTCAAGAGTAGAAAGTATGGATCCTCTCCAATCTACAATTAAGGAGCTAGAAAATTGGTAGCAATTTATGTATAGTGAATTATTAGTTTAAGAGGAAAGTGAAATCAAAAGGGAAGAATTCCAAGAAGTGAAATAAAGCATCTGTAGCATTGGAATTGGAGAAAACTAGGTTTCATATACTTATTTATAAAAATTGTTTTATTATAATATCAGAACAATTTAATTAGTAGGGTTAGAAACTTTTTAGCAATAAATGAAGACAAAATGCTTGTTTGGTTTTGCCTGAGTACTTTAGTAATCTTAGCTTCTTCAGAAGCTTAATTTTATTTGTGAACCATAAGTTTTTGAAAAATGATTACTTACTTCATGAATTTCCCTAAAATCAATTAAAAAAAGATTATGGAAGAAGAATATATCACAAATTTTAATGAGAAAACTAATGAATGGATTATTGATGTCATTTGGTGGTCAAAATTTATAGTGAAGTGGGGCAGATGTGGTTCAAATGGTTGAACATCCATCTCCCATATGGAGGGACCTAGGTTCGACCCATGGACCTCCTGGTAAAATAAATAAAAATATATAGAATGTGCATGGGCTGCCAGGCCCTGTGAGTGGGTCAGGCCCCAGGCCTCATGCATGGGAATGCCATCAGGCCCCATGGGCTGGCAAGTCCCCAGGTCCCACATGTGGTCATGCCAGGCCATGCTCAGCCATGAAGCAAGATGATGACATAATAGCAGAGTGATACCAGGGAAAGCAAAGATGAGATGCACCGAGAAACCAGGAACTAAGTTGGTGGAGGTGGCAGAACACCTCTCTCCCATATGGGAAGTCCTCAGGATTGAATCCTGGTGAAGACAGGAGGAGAAAGATGAGAAGAGAGGGCAGGAAACAGACACAGAGAATTGTCCAGTGAATGAACACAAAAACAGCAAAAATGGGGCGGTGGGGATTAAAAATGGATAAAAGTAAGTAAATTTTTAAAAAATTTATAGTGAAAAACAATTGTGCCTCATGTTTGCCATCAGACATTGATATTTTGTGGTTAATAAAACATTTAAAAAGCCTTTTGCTTAACATTTTTATTTTTAAGTACTGCAAAATAATAATGGCTAAATAAATAAACTTATTTGTTATAAAATGTCAACATGTTAATCTCACAATCACTAAGATAAAGGTCAACAATGATAAAAACCATAAGTCAAGCCAATTGCATTTGCCTCCTGAATAGAGATTTTTATTCAACTTATTAAATACATAGTATCATTATATTTATCTTTCATTTCACTTTATACCACATTCTAAAACTATTTTTGAGATATATATTCCACTAGAGACCACCATTAAAACTTTACCTTTGCTTCTACATCTTAAAAAAAAAAAACACTGTATAAATTATACTTGCAAATTTAATGAATGTTGAGTTTGGAAAGACCTAGAGTTAACCCCTCCCCACATAATTAATTGTATATTTCATTGGAGTTGGAAAATGTTTGCCACCTGATAATATTTTAAATGATTTTAACTACTGAATGAATACATTAATTTCAAGTCATGTCAAATTGAGCATAAGGTTCTGAAAGATTTATGGAGAGCATCATGACATTAATCAGAAAAGATACTTTTGTTTAGTATCAGATTTTCATTTACTGAAACACTGGAATTATGACAATTAAATATAATTTTATGATATGCATGTTATAAATATCTCTATAAACACTTTTGAAATTGACATTAATTTTATCTTTTCAGGTGCTGTTAAGCACTTTCACTGCACTGGACAATGGAAAATAGGAATAATGTCAATATGTTTATTTTCTTGGGACTTTGCCAAAACAAGTATATTGAAATATTGTGTTTTGTATTATTTTTATTTTGTTACATTGCTATTTGGATGGGAAACATGCTCATAATGATTTCTGTTTCATACAGTCAGCTAATTGACCAGCCCATGTATTTCTTCCTTAATTACCTCTCACTCTCTGACCTTTGCTACACCTCAGTGATGCCCAAACTAGTGATGGACTTAGTAGCAGAAAGAAGACCAGTTCCTACAACAAGGGCATGGCACAGCTTCTTTTCACACATTTCTTTGGAGGCATTGAGATCTTTATTCTCACAGGGATGGCCTATGTCCACTACATGGCTATCTTCAAGCCCCTGCACCACACCACCATCATGAACAAGCAGAGGTGTCACACTATCATCATAGCTTGCTATGCTGGGGGATTTATACACTCAGCCAATCAGCTTCTTTTCACAATCTTCTTACACTTCTGTGATTTCAATGAGATAAGATCACTACTTCTGTGATGTGTATCCTTTGCTGAAACAGGTGTGCACTGATACATACAGAACTGGTCTCTTGGTAATAGGCAATTCAGATACTGTTGCTTTGGTAACTTTTGTGATTTTGATGTTATCTTATTTTCTGATATTATACACCCTCAGGGCTTACCCTACACAAAGCCATAGCAAAGCTCTTTCCCCTTGCAGTTCTCACATAACAGTTGTGATTCTGTTCTTTGTGCCTGGTTGCTTTGTTTATATTAGACCACCCATAACTTTTCCAGAAGATAAAGTGTTTGCTGTTTTCTACACCATCATTGCTCCAAAGTTCAATCCTCTGATTTACACTTTGAGAAACTTGGAGATGAAGAATGCCTTGAGGAAAGTGTGGTGCTATCAATGTTTTCAGAAACAGCAGTAGTTTCTATAAAGGGCATATTGGATTTTCCCCCAAGGCCTTGTGAAATAGGCATCTATTCAACTCTAAGCCTGAAAATTCATCTGGTGTGATATGCAATGTGCAGTCCTTAGCATTTGTCCAGACCTCTTCATGGTTGGTCAATTTTGATATATTTCCCCATGTTCATTGTTCCTCCATTCTCCTCATATTCCTTTACCAACTCCTCCTTATCCTTACTTTAACATTTCATTTTGGCATTGTAGGGAAATCTTTTTCTTTGCTTTTGCATCTATTTTGGAAAAAAACTAACATTAGGCCATCTGGTCAAGCAGAAATTTAGTTTTTAGAATCTGTCACCCTGTGCACAATTAAAAGATTAAAAAGGTGAAAGTTTTAGCTGAGAACAGTAGATAGACAAGTGAGCAGAATATTTAACCCATTTGGCTGCTAAGCATTTATGAACACTCTTCTATACATTTTATTTTATTTTACTTTTTAAATTAAATGTATATTTTAATTTCTTAAAAGGTACTTAGATTATACAAATGTGGCATGAAAAAATTAGGGATTCCCATATGCCCCACTCCCCACACTTACCACATCCTCCCACATAAACAACCTCCTTCATTAGTGTGGCACATTCATTGCAATTGATAAACACATCCTGGGGCATTGCCAGTGATCATGGACCATAGATCACATTGTAGATTACACTCTCTACTGCACAATTCTGTAGGCTTTGAGAAGACATATAATGGCATATGTCTGTCATTGCAATGCCATTCAGGACAATTCCCAAGTCTAAAAATGTCTCAGCATTACACCTGACTTTCCCTCCCACTGACCCCAGAGCCTCCAGTAGCCACCATCTCCACATCAATGCTGTAATTACTTCCATCGCTAGAATCACAAGTCTATTGTAGAATACCAATCAGCCCACTCTAGTCCATAGTTCATTCCCCAATCTTGAGGATCCTGGGATGGCGATGTTCACTCCACCTCTAATTGAGATGGTGTTTCAATCCCATACAGCTGATGAATGGGACTTTATTGCTTGCAGTTGTAGGCTCTCTCATTTCCTTGGTATAGTGGATGTCAATTCTCACCTCCTTGTTATTTGTCTTGGGTGAGTCTAATGAATTGGAGAGTAAGTGTTGTAAGTCTGCTGAGTCTCAGCGCCCAGTTGGCAGATGGACAGCCCAAAGATTTAAGTTTTGGATGTACACCTACCAACATCAGCACCAAGTATAGGTTCAAATAGAAAGGACAGATGAGTCATGTGTAGGGAAGCCATAACTGAGTCCAACTCTGTCACATTTGAGCAAGAAAGTAGCTCTCAGGAGGCACATCTTAGGCACTGCAGAACACTAAACTAAGTTTCAATTTCAAGAGCAAAGGCTTACAACTATAGTCATAAATATCAAGGGCCCATCAATGGACCATCTTTCTTCACCAGTCATTGCTCCTGCACTTGGAGGACAGTTGCTGCTACATTAGAGAAGGTGACAGAGCTCTCCAAGATGGAAATTCAATATTCTCTTGGTATTGTGTGAATCTCCACCCACTGTGACAATGCTCCATGAACATTTCAACACATTTATGTACCTTGTATGTATGTCCAGGTGAACTTCCTCTCAAGTATCCCCCATCCCTGACACCCCACACCAATGATCCTCCCCCACCCCAGTTGTAACCCTTCTGTGATCCAAAGTTTCTTCAAAAATGAAGCCAATAAAATAGCCAAATACAACTAATAGGAAAATAAAATAATAATGTTAGGTTTAAATATAAGACAAAACATATATAAAAATTAAAAGAAAACTAAAAATAAAATAAAATTTAAAAATTGGGATATTAAAAAATAATGAAAAATATTTTTTAAAAATTTGTGACATTTTGTCTTTTATCACTATAATATCTGGTGTCCTATATGTATAGTGACATTTTCTTCCATTTATTCCCCAGTGTCTTACTTTTTTTTCATTTTGTTTTCTAAGAAATTTAAGGTCACAGTAAAGTCACAGATACAATGCAGGGGACTCCCATATACACAACATCCTCTCCCTTTTCCCCCTTCCCATATTAGTATCTTTTTATATGTGGATGTTACATTTGCTACAACTGATATACAAATAGTGAAACATAGCTACTAACCATGGTCAATGGTTTACATTATGGTTTACATTTTAGACAATACACTATTGTGAATTTTGATGATATTTAACATGACCTGTATCCATCATTGCAAGATAATGTAGAACACTTCCATTGCCTAGTAAATACCCCCTGTTCCATCTATTCTATTCCTCCCTTTCCCACCCCTTGGGATCTATGGCAGCCACCTGGCTTCACTCCTTGGATGACAAGGTTCAGAGTTACTTGCAACAACACTGAGGTCTTGACACACTAGTTTGTCCTCCCCTATTAGGAACCACACAAGCTCTCGAGAGACTCCTGTCCCTCTGTTTGAGAACATATCAGTCCTCCCCAGAATGGGAGTCCAGCTCTTTCCCACTCATTATGTGGTTCTCCACCCACTGATACAACACAATATGACAAAATGATCAGTTGCATACTCCCTAAAAGCCTGCCTCAAATGTGCCCTGTCCTATATGCCCCCATCCAACACATTAAACCAGTAACCCTTCCCTGTCATATTGCCATGAAAGCATTCCCAATTTTATACTTTCAACCACAAACCTGCCAATCTCCAGTGCTTACTTGTTCCCTCTCCTAGCCCTCCCCACAGTTCCATGGACTGTCCAACCCACCCTCCCGACTCTACCCATCTATCAAACCTGCACCACCCAATCTAATTGCATCACTATCCTCCTGTCATATCTCTTCAATGCCCATCTACACACTTCCATCTTGTCACAGATTACGCCCGTATGGGCATTGGCTTGCAACCTTCTTCTCGCTATCTCTTTCCTCTAAATCTATCTTCCAGACAATAGCTCTCAGAGTCTGCTCAATTTGCTTAATTCATATCAGTGAGGTCATGTAATATTTGTCCTTCAGGGCCTGGCTTGCTTCACTCAACCTAAGGTCCTCAAGATTCATCAATGTGTTCCCTTGTGTTAGCTCTGTATTACTTTTTACAGCTGAGTAATATTCCATTGTATGTAAGTAACAATTTTGTTTATCCTTTCATCTCTTGATGCACATTTGGGTTGATTTCAACTTTTGACAATAGTGAATAATGCCACTATGAGCATTGGTGTGCATATATCTGTTCATGTCCTTTCTTTCAATTCTTCTGTGTATATATCCAGCAGTGGAATTGGTGGATCCTATAGCAATTCTATACTTGGTTTTTTGAAGAATTGCCAAACTGTCCTCCACAATGCCTGGGCCCTTTTACATTCCCACCAGCAGTGGATGAAGGTACTGATTTCTCCACATTCTCTCCAAAAGCTGTAGTCCTTTCTTTATTTAATAGCCACCATTCTAATGGGTGTAAGATGGTATCACTTTGTAGTTTTGATTTGCATTTCCCTAACAGCAAGGGATTGTGAGCATCTTTTCGTGTGTTTTTTAGCCATTTGTATTTCTTCCTGAAAGAAATATCTTTTCAAGTCAGTTACCCATTTTTTAAATGGGTTCTTTGTCTGTTTACTTTTGAGGTGTAGGATTTCTTTATATGTGCTGGATATTAGGCTCCTATCAGATATATGGTTGCCAAATATTTTCTCCCATTGAGTAGGCTTTTTCACTTCCTTGATAACCTCCTTTGAGATGCAAAAGTTTTTAATTTAGAAGAGATCTCATTTATCTATTTTTTTCTTTCACTGCTCGTGCTTTGGGTGTGAAGCTCAAGAAACCATTTCTTATTACAAGGTCCTGTTGATGTTTCTCTATAATATCTTCCAAAGATTTTATGGTCTTGGCTCTTATATTTAGATCTTTGAACCATTTGAATTGATTTTTTTTACAGGTTGTAAGACGATCTTCTCTCATTCTTTTGGATATGGATGTCTAGTTCTCCAAGCACCATTTGTTGAAAAGACCATTCTCTCCCAGTTGAGTGGACTTGGTGACCTTGTCAAATATCAGATGACTGTATATGCAAGGATCTATATCAAAACTCTCAATTCAGCTCCCTCGGTTGGTATGTCTATCCTTGTGCCAATACCATGCACTTTTGACCACTGTAGCTTTGTAGTATGATTTTAAAGTCAGGTAGTGCGAGTCTTTAGATTTCATTTTTCTTTTTAAATAAATCTTTGGCTATTCGGGGCCTCTTGCCCTTGCAAATAAATTTCATAATTTTTCCAATTCAGTAAAAAAAAGTTGCATTAATTCTCTAGATTACTTTGGATTGGATAGACATCTTAATGATATTTAGTCTTCTTATTCATGAACAGGGAATATTCTATTTATTTAAGTCTTCTTTGATTATCTTTAACAGTGTTGTGTAGTTTTCTGTGTATAACTCATTTACACCTTCATTAAATTTATTCCTAGGTATTTGATTCTTTTAGTTACTATTGTGAGTTCTATTTTTTTCTTGATCTCCTCCTCAGATTGCTCATTCTTGGTGTACACAAATGTTACTGATTTTTGTGGATTGATCTTGTAACCTGTGACCTTACTGAACTCATTTATAAATTCTAGAAGCTTTGTTGTACATTTCTCAAGGCTTTCTATGTATAGGATCATGTCATCTGCTAATAGTGAAAATTTTACTTCTTCCTTTTCTATTTGGATGCCTTATATATCTTTTTCTTGCCTCAGTGTTGAAGCAAGTATTTTTAACACAGTTAAAAGGAGCCATGATAGCAGGCATCCTTTTCTTGTTCCCAATCTTAGAGGGAAAACTTTAGGATTTCAACATTGAATATGATGTTAGATGTAGGTTTTAAAAATTTACTCTTTATCATGTTCAGAAATTTTCTTTCTATTAATATCTCCTGCAGTGTTTTTATTACAAAATGGTGCTGTATTTTGTCAAATGCTTTTTCTGCATCTATAGAGATGATCATGTGATTTTTTTCTATCTGCTTATGTGGTGTATTATGTTGATTGATTAACTCATTTTGAACCATCCTTGCATACCCGGGATGAAACCCACTTGGTCATGGTTTATAATTCATTTGATGTATTCTTGAATATGATTAGCAAGTATTTTGTTGAGGATTTTAGCATCTAGGTTCATTAGAAGGATTGGTCTATAATTTTCCTTTCTTGTGGCATCTTTGTTTGGTTTTGGTATTAGGGTAATGTTGACATCATAGCATGAGGTAGGTAATGTTCCTTCTACTTCAATTTTTTGGGGAGAGTTTAGCAGGACTGGTGTTAGTTCTTTCCAGAATGTTTGGTAGAATTCACCTGTGAAGCTGTCTGATCCTGGGCTCTTCTTATTTTGGAGGTTTTTGTTTGTTTGTTTTTTAATAATAATTTTATTTTTTAAAAGATACTTAGATTACATAAATGTTACACAAAAATTATAGGGATTCCCATATGCCCCACCTCCCATACCTCCCACAAGGTCCCACATAAACACAATTCATTAGTGAGGCACATTAATTGTAATTGATAAACACATCCTGTGGCTTTGCCATTAAGCATGGACCATATTTCACATCATACACCACACTCTCTCCCAAACAGTTCTGCATGCTATATGATGATATAAAATGACCTATATCTGTCATTACAATGTCACTCAGGATAATTCCCAAGTTCCAAAATGCCCCTGTATTACAACAATTTATCCCTCTCCCTGCCCTCAAAGCATCCAGTGGCCACTGGCTCCACATTAATGTTGTAATTTCTTCCATTGCTTGAATCACAATATGTCTATAACACAATACCATAAGTCCACTCTAGTCTATAACTCTTCTCCACATCCTGAGGGGCCTGGGATGGTGATGTCCACTCCACCTCCAAGTGAGAGGGGGCTTATATCCCATGGATAAGATGGATGGGATTATCCTGCCTGCAGCTGCAGACTCTCTCCATTCCCTGTGATGGCCGTTGTCCAACATCATCTCCCCGCCTGGTGTCCTGGGTGAGTCCATTGAGCTGCAGAGTAGGAGTTGCAGCTCCACCGAGATTCGGGGCCCATCTGGCATATTGGCAGGCCAAAGACTCCAGTCTCTGGAAGTAAACCTACAAACTCCAGCACCACATACAGGTTTGAATAGAATGTGCAGGGAAGACATATTTGTGTCCAACTCTGTCACTCTCAGGAGCACATATTCCAAAGTAGGGCCAACTGATAAGGCACCAAACACCAAAGCTATCCACCCTGATATAGGACCTGGGTGTCTCCAGAGCCCTCATGAACCCCTCTATGTAGGGTGATATCCACATTGGAAACCTATGAGGTCCTACTGAGATATGCATAAGTGTTACCTCTGGGATGACCTCCTGACTCACTTTGAAGTCTCTTAGCGATATGAACTCATTTGTCTTTACCTTTCCCCCCTTTTATTCAAGGTCTTTTTCCAGTCATATTGCCAGTTGGCACTTGGTAGGAATACCACATTGCCAGGGAGGCTCATCCCCAGGAGTCATGTCCCACACTGGGAGGAAGGTAATGCATTTATTTGCTGAGTTTGGCTTAGAGAGAGGCCACATTTGAGCAACAAGGAGGATTTCAGGAGGCAACCCTTAGGCACCCAATAATAATAGGCTAAGTTTCAATTTCAAGAGAAAAGACTTGTAAGGCTAGTCATCAATAACAAGAGCCCATCAGTGGACCATCCTCCTTAGCCAGACACTGCCTCTGCACTTGTGGGACTGTTTCTGCTCCCTTAGAGAATGTGGCAGAGCTCTCCAGGATGTGAATTCAGTATTCTCTCATTTATCGAGTGATTCTCCACTCACTGTGGCCATGCCATGTGAGCAGTTGAACAATTTTATATACCTTTTATGTATCTTTAGTTGAACTTCCTTCCATGCACCTACCATCCCTGACACCTCCCACCAATGATCCTCTCCTGCCTGGTTGTAACCCTTCTGTGATCCAAAGCTTCTTTAAAAATGAAGCCAATACAATAGCCAAATACAATTAATAGGAAAATGAAATCATAATGATAAGTTTAAATATAAGAGATAAAATACATGAAATCTTAAAAAAAAAAACTAAAAATTAAATTAAAGGATTGGGATTTTCAAAAAAATGGGGAAAATTTTAAAGAAATTTTTTTGAAGTTTTGACTGTTATCACTGCAATATCTGCTGTCCAGTCTGTACCGTCACACCTTCCCCCTCTCACTATCCAGTGTCTCACTATTTTTCATTTAATTTTCAAAAAAGTTTTAGGTCACAGCAAAGTCACACATAGAATAAAAGAGACTCTCATATACCCAACCTCCTCCCACTTTCCTCACCACATATTAAAACCTTTTTGTATGTGGATGCTAACATTGTCATAACTGATATACAGATTATGAAACATAGCTATGAAACATTTGCAAAGTTTACAGTATGGTTTACATTTTAGACTGTACCCTTTTATAAATTTTGATAATATTTACCAAGTTCTGTGCCCATCATTGTAAGGTAAAGAAAAACATTTCCACTGACCACTAAATACCCCCTGTTTGACCTATTCTGTTCCTCCCTCCCCATCCCCCTAAGGCCCATGATGACTTCCTGGCTTGACTCAGTGGATGAGAAGATTCATAGTTACATGAAACAAGAGGTCTTCACTCACTAGTTTGTCCTGCCCTATTAGGAACTGCCCTTGCTCTTAAGAGATATCCACCTGTCTATTTCTGAGCGAATCGGTCCTCCCAAAGACGGGAGTCCATCTCCTTCCTTCTCATTGTGTGGGTCTCCACCCACTGATACAACACAGTATGACAGGATGAACACTCACACACTCCCTAGAAGCCTGCTCCAGGTGCACCCTGTCCCAAATGCCCCTCCAGCCAACACCCTAAACCAGTGACACTTTCTTGTCATATTGCCATAAGAGTATTCCCACCTCTGTACTTTCAACCTCATACCCACAAATCCCAAGTGTTCACCTGATGCCTCTCCCATACTCCCCCAGTATCCTGGGTATTCTAACCCACCCTTCCCAATCTACCCACCTGTCAACTCTGCACCACCAAACCCTAAAACATTACTATCCACCTGCCCTATCCCTTCAATATGCAACTGCACTCTCACTTTACCATAGATTACATCCGTATTGGTGATGGCTCACAACTTTCTCTTCTCTTTCTCTTTCTTGCAAACTTATCTTCCAGACAATAGTTCTCAGAGACTGCTCAATTTCCTTAATTCATATCAGTGAGGTTATGTACTGTTCATCCTTCAATGCCTGGCTTTCTTCACTCAACATAAAGTCTTCAAGATTCATCAATGTTATCCTGTGTGTAAGCACTTTATTCCTTCTTACAGCTGAGTAATATTCCATTGTATATACATACCACATTTTGTTTATCCATTCATCTGTTGATGGGCACCTGGGTTGATTCCAACTTTGGGCAATACTGAATAATGCTACTATGGCCATTATTGTGCATATATCTGTTTCTGTCTTTGCTTTCAATGCTTCTGGGTATATACCCAGGAGTGAAATCGCTGGATCATATGGAAGATCTATAGATTGTTTTTGAGGAATTGCCAAACTGTCCTCCACAGAGGTTGGACCATTCCACAATTCCACCAGGAGTGGGTGAGGGTTGCTGTTCCTCCACGTCCTCTACAACACTGATAGTCTGCTGTTTTTTTAATAGTTACCATTCTAATGGGTGTAAGATGGTATCACATTGTAGTTTTGATTTGCTTTTCCCCAAGAGCTAGTGATGTAGAGCATTTTTTTTCATGTGCTTTTCAGCCATGTGTATTTCTTCCTTGGAGAAGTGTCTTTTCAAGGTCACTTGCCCACTTTAAAATGGATTATTTGTTTTTTTATTTTTAAGGTGTAGGATTTCTTTATATATGAAGGATATTAGGTTCCTACCAGATATATGTTTGTCAAATATATTCTCCCACTGGTTAGGCTACCTTTTTATTTACTTGATAATGTCCTTTGAGGTGAAAAAGTTTTTAATTTTGAGGAGATCCCATTTATCTATTTTTTTCTTTTTCTGCTTGTGCTTTGGATGTGAAGTTCATGAAACTATTACCTATTACAAGGTCCTGTAGATGCTTCCCTACATTATCTTCCAACATCTTTAAGGTCTTGACTCCTATATTTAGATCTTTGATCCAACTTTAGTTGATTTTGTATAAGGTTTGAGATGGTATTCCTCTCTCATTCTTTTGGATATGGATATCCTGTTCTCCAAGCACCATTTGTTGAAGAGACCATTCTCTCCCAGTTGAGTGGCCTTGGTGACCTTGTCAAATATCAGATGACTGTATATGCAGGGATTTATATCAGAACTCTCAATTTGGTTCCATTTGTCAGTATGTCTATCCTTGTGCCAATACCATACTGTTTTGACCACTGTAACTTTGTAGTATGTTTTAAAATCAGGTAGCATGATACCTCCAACTTCATTTTTCTTTTTCAATATGTCTTTAGTGATTCGGGGCCTCTTACCTTTCTAAATAAATTTTGTAGTTAGTTTTTCCAGTTCCTTAAAAAATGATGTATTGATTTTTATAGGGATTGCATTAAATCTGTAGATTAGTTTGGGTAGGATAGACATCTTGATGATGTTTAGTCTTCCTATCCATGAACAGGGAATATTCTTCATTTATTAAATCTTCTGTGATTTCCTTTAAGAGCATTGTGTAATTTTCTGTACATAAGTAATTTACATCTTTATTTAAATTTATTTCTAGATATTTGATTCTTTTAGTTACTATTGTAAATGGTACTTTTTTCTTGAATTCCTCCTCAGATTGTTCATTATGGGTGTACAGAAATGCTACTAATTGTTGCAACTCTCTCTCCTTTGCTTTTTCCTTTCAACTTGTAGAACTTCCTTTAGCATTTCTTGAAGTGTAGGTTTCCTATTGGCACCCTCTCTTAATTTCTGTTTATCTGTGAATATTTTGAACTCTCCATCATTTTTGAATGCCAGCATTTCTGGATAGAGAATTTGTGGCTTGAAGTTTTTTTCTTTTAGTACCTTGACTATGTCATACCACTGTCTTTTTGCCTCCATGGTTTCTGATGAGAAATCAGCACTTAATCTTACTGTACTTACCTTGTGTGTAATGGTTCTCTTTTCTCTTCCTGCCTTGAGTTTTTTCTCTTTGCCTTGAGCATTGGACATTTTGATAATTATATGTCTTGGAGTAGGCCTGTTGATATTTACACTCTTTGGGGTGTTCTGTGCTTCCTGGACATGTACATCCGTCTACCTCAGTAGGTTTAGCAAGTTTTCAGCCATTATTTCCTTCAACACTCCTTCTGTTCCCTTTCCCTTCTCTTCTCCTTCTGTGATGCCTATAATGGATATGTTTGTGCATTTTGTTTTGTCAGTTAAATCCGTAATTCCCTGCTAGATTTTTTCTATCTTTTTTTTCTATCTGTTCTACTATCTGTTTGATTGCAGATGTACTGTCTTCCACATCACTAATTCTTTCTTCTGCCTGTTCAAATCTGCTGTTATGTGAATCCAGCATCTTTTTTATTTCTCAGATTGTACCATTCATCACCATCATATCCATTATCTTTTTATGTATGCTTACAATTTCTTCATTCTGCTCTCCCAGTGTTTTTTTACTATTATCTTTAATCTCTTCCTTCACTTCATTAAGTTGGTCCATGATATTTGTTTAGACAGCTTTAATTAGTTGTTTGATGTTCTGCATCCCTTCCTAGCTTTTAGTTTGTTCATTGGACAGGTCCATGTTTTCCTATTTCTCAGTATGGTTTGTATTTTTTTTTGTTGCCCCCAGTCATCATTTTATGTTGTTGGGTTTCTTCAGCTGATTAGCTTCTCTCTCTCCTCTAGAGTTTTATTTAGCTGGTGGTTCAGTGTGTATTAAATTTTCTCTTTGATACCTTTTCCTTACTGTTCTATTTCCTTGTTTTTTTCAATGTCTCTTGAAGGAAAAGGATTTCGGCCAGAGGAATCGAAAGCGGTAAGAAGGGAAATGGTAGTAGTAATATTGATAAAAGTTAGAAAAGTGCCATATAAGACTTAGTAAAATGAATATTTAATTCATGTAGGCAGTGTAGAATAATAGGGGGAAAAATTGGAATACCTACAATGGAATGGGAAATAAAATGGAGAAAAACATATAGAATGATTTAAAAGGCCAGAATGATGAGGAGAGAGAGAAAAAGTAAAGAATGGGCTGAAAGGAAAAAGTTAATAATAATAAAAAAAGAAAGCAGAATAGACAAGATAGAAATCAGCCCCCATGAAGTTGAGTACTAATGAAAAAAGATGGAATGTAAGAACCACAACTGAAAGCAGAAGGTAGAAAGATGAAGGAAAGAAAAGAGATAGCATTGGTAGACAAAATCAGTATACATAGAGAATGGAAAATCAAAGAAGAAGAAAGACAGAAAAGAGGAAGCAAGCTAGCAGCACTATTTTATCTTGAGCAATCCACCTCACTGTCCAGCTCCCTCCAGATTGATGTCATGATTCTCACTCCATGGGCTCCCAGAACAGACCACTTGGGCAGGATCCAGTCCCCAATCAGTCATCCTCATAGGTACCTAAGTTTAGGCCCCAAGAGGTGGCTAGGGTGGGTGCAGGTGACAAAGGTTGGGAGGATTTTGATGACTGATTTTGTCATGTTATTTGTGATTGGTCTGTTGAGTTCATCGGGTTCTTCTTTCATCAATGTAGGCTGCTTGTAAGTTTCTAGGAATTTGTCCATTTCCTCTAAATTATCTTTCTTGTTGACATATTTTTCAAAGTATTCTTTTATGATACTCTTTATTTCTGAGGGATCAGTGATGATATCCCCTTCCTCACTTCTTATTTTGTGTATTTGCACCTTTTCTCTCTTTTTCTTTGTTAATCTAGCTAAGGGTTTGTCAATTTTATTGATCTTGAGGAACCAGCTTTTCAGTTTTGTTTATTTTTTCTAGTGCTTTCTTAATTTGTATTTCATTTAGTTGTGCTCTAATCTTTGTTATTTCCTTCTTTCTACTTCCTTTGGGGTTAGTTTGTTGTTATTTTTATAATTCCTCGAGGTGTGTGGTTAGGTCTTTGATTTTAGCTCTTTCTTCTTTTTTGATATATGCATTTATGGCTATGAATTTCCTCTCAGTACATCTTTTGCTGCATCCCATAAGTTTTTATATGTTCTCTTGTCATTTTCATTCATTTTAAGGTAGTTACTGATTTCTTTTGAGATTTCCTCCTGATCCACTGTTGGTCTAAGAGTGTGTTGTTTAACTTCCATATCTTTGTGCCTAATCTGCTTCTCTGGCCCTTAATGATCTTGAGCTTCATTCCATTTTGGTCAGATAAATTTCTTTGTATGATTTCAATCTTTCTGAATTCATTGAGCATTTTTCTGTGGCCTAGCATGTAGTCTATCTTAGAGAATGATCCCTGTGTACTCAAGAAGAATGTATATCCCACTGTATTTGGGTGTAGTGTTATGTATATGTACATGGGGTTCAGATCATCTAATGTATTATTTAAAGTCTTTGTTTCTTTATTGATTCTCTGTCGAGATGTTCTGTCTAATGGTGATAATGGTGTAGTAAAGTCCCCCACTATAATTGTAAAGGCATCTGTTTCTCCACTTTGTTTTTCCTGTGTTTGCCTCAAGTATTTTGAGGCCCCCTGATTAGGTGAATAAATGTTTATGATTGTTCATTCTTCTTGAAAGATTACCCTTTTCACTAATATATAGTGCTTGTCTTTGTCTCTTAGAATGGTTTTGCATTCATAATCTATTTTGTCCAATATTACTATAGATACTCCCACCCTTTCTTGGTTATTGTCTGTTTGTCAGATTGTTTTCCAGCCATTCCCTTTTTTCACTTCCTTGTGTCCCTGTGTCTAAGTTTCTTGTAGACAACATATAGATGGGTCATATTTCCTTATCAGTTCTGTCAATCTGTGTCTCTTAACTGTTAAATTTAATCCATTAACATTCAATGTTATTGCTCTCAAGGAATTACTAACATTAGCCATATTTTCTTTGGGTTTATCTATGTCATATGTTTTTATTATTTCTCTTTTTGTCTTTTTAGCTGTTCTTTCACTCTTCTCCAGCTCTGTCTCTCTTGTTTTTGCCTTTCAACCTGCAAAACTCCCTTTAGTATTTCATGAAGTTCAGGTTTCTTAATGGCATACTCTCTTAATTTCTGTTTATCTGTGAATATTTTGAACTCTCCATCATTTTTGATGGCCAGCTTTGCTGGATAGAGAATTCTTGGCTAGAAGTTTTTTTCTTTTATTACCTTAACTATGTCATACCACTGCCTTCTTGCCTCCATGGTTTCAGATGAGAAATCAGCACTTAATCTTATTGTACTTCCCTTGTATGTGATGGTTCTATTTTTTCTTGTTGCTTTCAGTATTTTCTCTTTGTCTTGAGCATTAGAGAGTATGATGAGTATTTGTCTTGGAGTAGGCCTGTTGGGTACTATACTAATTGGGGTACACTTGCACTTCCTGGACATGTACATCAATTTCCCTCAATAGGGTTGAGAAGTGTTAAGTCATTATTTCCTCCAACACAGTTTCTGTCTCCTTTCCCTTCTCTTCTCCCTCTGGAATGCCTATAATGTGTATGTTTGTGCAGTTTGTGTTGTCATTTACATCCTTAAATCCCTGCTGAATTTTTTCTACCTTTTTATCTATCTATTATACTATCTGTTTAATTTCAGATGTACTGTCTTCCATACCTCTAATTCTTTTCTCTGCCTGTTTATATCTGCTGTTATGTGTTTCCAATGTAGTTTTGATTTCTTGAATTGTTTCATTCATCAACCTCATATCCCTTATCTTTTGGTGTATGTTTACAATTTCTTCACTATGTTCTCACAGTGTCTTCTTAATATGCTTAAACTCTTCCTTTACTTCATTAAGTTGGTTCATGATATTTGTTTGGATGGCTTTCTGCATCTCTTCCTGGTTTTTATTTTTTCATTGGACTGGGCCATGCTTTCCTGTTTCTTAATAGGGTTTGTTATCTTCTGTTGTTTTCTGGTCATCTTTTTATCTTGATGGATTTTTTTCAATTTATTAGCTTCTCTCTCTTCTCTAGGGTTTTATTTAGTTGCTGGTTTGTGTGTGTTAAAATTTCTCTTTGACACTTTTTTCCCCTTATTCTATTTCCTTCCTATTGTTTATGTTTCCTTGTAGGAAAAAGATTAAGGCTAGAGAAAACAAAAGAGGTAAGAAAAGAAAAAGATAATAGTAATTATAATAATAAAATTTAGAAGAACTGTATATAACCTTGGAAAATGGATATTTAACTCATGTAAGCAGTGTAGAGTAATAGGAATAAAAAAGTGGTGTACCAACAATGAAATGGGAAACTTAATAGAGAAAAATATATAGAATAAATTAAATGACCAGAATGATGAGGAGAGAGGGAAAGAGAAAATAAAATAAAAAAGAAAAATATAATAAAAGAAAGAAAACAGGATAGGTAACATAGAAATAAAAACCAGAAAAATTGAGGACTAAACAAAGATAGGTGGAATGCAAGAAGAACAAAAGAAAGTGGAAAATAGAAAGATGAAAGAAGGAAAAGAGATAGCTTTGGTGGTCAAAATCGGTATATTCTGAAACGGGGAAATCATGGAAGAGGAAACACAGCAAACAAGAAACAAGCCAGCAGCAAACCTACTCAGCTGTCCCTTGTGAGAGAGATAGTGAGTTCCCTTTTAAATCAGTGCCATCTTGCTGCTTCATCCTTCTATACATTTTAGAATTCATGAATAAAACAATAATATTTTTCTGATTCTATTCAAGAAGATGCACATTCACACACATATATGCATATATAAATCTAAGAAACAACCCAAAATGAATTGCTATGACTCTTCTTTTTGCTGTAATTGGTCATGTGGCTTTAGTTAATCTTTATAACTTATATTATTTGTAGCTTTATTTTTCCATTATCTTTTACCATTTGTCTTGAAATGTTTAAGAGGCATTTTAGAGAATTTTATGGATTGAAGATATTTTTCATCTGTGCCTTCATTGTGATGCAACCAACAAATTTCTTCTTGTCATTAGCACTAATAAACTCAGTCCCTTCTTTTCTGTGGTTTAATAGAGATATGAGGAGTCTAAAATGTCCAGGTGGTATTTTCAATTACCAATCCAGTAAAATAACTGCTGTATTATCTAATGAAAGCATAACTTCTTTATATCTAAGACCTACAGACTTGCTGAGCTAGAAATGCTGGGACAAGAAGCAATAATTTTCTAAGTGTGTTTTTAGTTTGCTAGCAAAGGGAGCTACTTGTACTTACATCCCTTGATACCCATAAAAGCTTATTGTGGGTGTGGAAGAAACACCATTATATAATGGTAATTTTCCTTAAAAATTAACTCCAGAAGTTCAAGATGTTATCTTTTTTTTTTAAGATTTTATTTATTTATTCATTTATCCCCCCCTTGCTGCTTGTGCTCACTGGGTCAGCTAACCATGCCGTGCAGTGGGCTTGCCTTCACCAGGAGGCCCTGGGAACCAAACCCGGGGCCTCCCATATGGTAAACAGGAGCCCTACTGATTGAGCCACAGCCGCTTCCCAAGATGTTATCTTTAATGTTCAGTAAGTTATTCCACAATTCTGTTACACAAGTTACTACAGAGTAATGGGTACATGGTAAGGAAAGTGAATTCCTTGATATTGTGTGTACTGCCACATTTCTTTTACTATGAAATAAGATACTCAATCAGACTCAATGCTGTGTTAATAACAAGATGATGAATATGGAATTCCATAAATTCATGGATTTTGCTGTTGTAACTTGCATCTGACCAGACTTTTAACAAGGATATCCAGAAAAACTAGGGTATCCAGTGGAGGAAGAATTACCCTTTGAAGCATCACACTGCAAACAAATTAGCCAAGGCTGGAGTAGCCAAGATACCAGAGAAAAGTAAGAGTACATAATTCTTTTATTCAGTGTTGCCTTGTACTTGAGTCATTGGATGATTTTCAAGAATCAGCCAGAAAATGGATAGACTAAATGTAACAAATGCTTGCAAGAATTTAGAGATTAAGAAATCATATGACCAAGGAACCAAGAGAGATTACAACTGCAAGCAAGAGAGTCCCATCCATCAACCATATGGTATCAATGTCCCCTCTCAATTAGAGGTGAGAGGGCATCACCATCCCAGAATCCTCAGGGTTGTTGAATAAAATATGGTGTATAGTAGACTTACTGGTGTTCTACTATAGCCTTATTGTGATTCTAGCAATGGAAGAAATTATATCATTGTTGTGGAGACAGTGGCCAGGGCAGGTGTTGAAGTCAGGGAGAGGAAAAAAGAGGTGTAATATGGGGGCATTTTCAAGACTTGGAATTGACCTGGATGACATTGTGGTGACAGATACAGGCCATTATATATCCTGCTATAGCCTATAAAATTGAGTGGGAGAGAGTGTAAGCTACAATGCAAACTATAATCTTTGCTAAGTGGCAATGCTCCAAAATGTGTTCCTCAATTGCAATGAATGTATCACACTAATGAAAGAAGTTGTTTATATTGGGAAAAGTGGGAGATGTGGGGAGTGGGGCATATGGGAATCTCATATATTTTTTTTATGTAACAATGTATGTAATCTAAGTATCTTTTAAAAATAAATTAAAAATATATTATAAAAAATAAATCATATGCACTATTGATGGAGTGAAAAATAAAACAACCCATTTATCAATTAGGAAAATAATTGATGAAAATTGAGCATACTGTACTCTTATGTCCTAGAAATACAATCATAAGTATGTACTCAACAGAAATGTTTACATATATTCACCAAAAGAGAAAATCTTCTGAGAGCATTGTTTGAAGAGCCCCAAGATTGTAATAACCCAAATGTAGAACAAATAAATAGACTATAATATATTTTATACATAAAATACTGCAATGTAATAAAGAAACCATTGTTCCCCATGATATGGAAAAATGTCACAATCTCACAATCATAATGCTGAATGAAAGAAGAAAGAAAGAGTAAATATTCTATTATTCCATGTATATAATGTTGAAAATAGTTAAAACTAACCTATTATTAAAAGAAAGCATAGCAGTTAGTTCTGGTAACTGGAGGAAGGAATATTCTGTGTTGCTGCTAATGGTCTATTTCTATCCTTCACTCTCATTACTCAGCAAGCTCTATTCTTTTACCCCATTTCTCAATAAATTCTTGTTACTATTTTTACTGACCTAACAACAAAAAGATAACTGCAGAGAAAAAGTGGAGATTTTAGTGTTTCAATTTAAAAACTTTGCTTATTAAAAATCCTTTATAAAGAGAAGTGGAAAAAAATCCCAAAACTGGAATAAGTTATATATAAATATTATGACTTAAAAGCATTAATATCCAAAATATATAAGCAAGCTCCAATGAGATAGAAAGTAAAGAATCCATTTGAAAAAATGGTCAACATTGAAAGCAGGCATTTTATAGAAGAGAAAATCCAAATCTCCTGCAAACATCTGAAAAGATGGCTAGAAAGCAGGGAAATACTAAAATAACAATGCAAAGAGATTGAACCCTCATCAGTCTGACAACATTTAAAGTTATAAAAGACCACATGGTGGCAAGGATATTAAACAAGGAAAACTTTCATTTACTGCTTGTGGGAGTGTTAACTTTATCATCTGTATGAAGAGGTATTAAATATTAAATTGAATGTATGCATTTCTTATGACTCAGTAACTCAAGTATTATTTATCTATAAGATACTTTTGTAGATTTCCACCAATTGATCATTTCAAAAATGTTCAGACCAGCCTTGTTTGCATTCACAAAATAGTAACAGTTATAAAAATAAAGGAAGAGGGGTGGGGCCAAGATGGCGTTAGTGTAGGAGGGCACACACTGCAAGCTCTCAGAGCAAGGTGGATTGTGGACGGGGTCCTGCCTGGGGTCTGTGCTGTGCACGTGTGGAGTGAGAAGCTTGGGACATCTATCTGTGCGGATCAATGGCGTGGATGGAACGGTAGAGATTCGTGAGTTTTAAGGCTGCCGGTGGTGGTTGGCACAGACGGCTGAGCCCCAGGATTAGGGAGAAAAAATAAAATAAAATGGCCATTTGGAGCCGCGAGCAGGGTGAAAGAGTTTTATTTTTGGGGGATCTGGCTGCCTGGTGCCCCATGGGCCTTGTGTGAACAGAACAACTGAGCTAATCTGCAGCCTGTGAACTGGATGGGGGTTTCTGGTGAGGGTATAGAGCTGATTTCCCTAGCGATCCAGGGATAAGACCAGGCCACTGTGGAGCCAGGAAGAAGGGACACTTCCCAAAAGAGGGAGGGTTATGTTGGAGGACAGGGAAGGGTATTTTTTTTATTTTTAGACATCAATCTGGCTGCCTGCACCATCCCATAGCTTTGGGGAGCAGATAAGCCAACCTGAAGCAGCATCAGGCTGAGAGCAGACGCGAATCTGCACTCAAACTGATTTACTTAGCAACCCAGTGACGCTCGAACTCGGCTCCAGAAGGGCTGGAATCGGCCTTCTTTAGCACTCCTCACTGACTAACATCAGAGCTACAGCTAACCTGGGGAGTCCAGAAAGTGGGACGTGCTTGATTAATTTAAACAGGCCTAGCTAGGGTCCTTCTGTAAGAGGGTTGGTTTAGAGGAGGAATTATTTTGGGTCCTACATTTTGCTAAAAAAATAAAAATTAAAAAAAAAATTGAGAAAGTCACTTCAATAAATGAAAAATAAATTCTTTTTAATTTAGTTTAATAGCTAAAAGCTGATTCAGGGCTTGCATATAGAAACCTGTGGGGAAATTGATTGATAAACACAAGTAGGCAAGAAGGATCAATGTGAACCCTAGGGGAAACATTGACCCCCCTTAGCTCTGTTTGACTGCTTGCCTGTGTGAATCTTTGCTTTCTCTCTGTTTCTTTCTGGTCTGTTGCTTTTCTTTCCTCTTACATCCCCTCTTTGAAGTTTCAAATCACTAAGGGCCAGAGAAACAGGTTAGGCACAGTGATATGGAAGTTAAACAACACACTCTTAGACAAACAGCGGGTCAAAGAGGAAATTTCAAAAGAAATCAGTAACTATCTTGAAACTAATGAAAACAACAACACAACATATCAAAACCTATGGGATGCAGGTAAAGTAGTCCTGAGAGGGAAGTTCATAGCCATAAATTCATGTATTAAAAAAGAAGAAAGAGGTAAAATTGAACACCTAACTGCACACATGGAGGAATTGGAAAAACAACAACAAACTAAACCTAAAGGAAGTAGAAAGCAGGAAATAAACAAGATTAGAGCAGAACCAAATGAAATAGAGAATAAGAAAGCACTGGAAACAATAAACAAAACCAAAAGCTGGTTCTTCGAGAATATCAACAAAATTGACAAACCCTTAGCCAGACTAACAAAGAAAAAGAGAGAACAGATGCAAATACATAAAATAAGGAATGAGCAAGGTGATATCACTACTGAC